>SPJY01032534.1:0-66473 GCA_005191435.1 Raddia distichophylla
TGCAATTGGGGCACCCTTTCCTTACTACATAATCTGCTCCCATTAGCAATCACTACTTGGACTGGGGGTATGTTTTCAGTGGGTAATTGCAGAGCTGTCACCAAAGATGTGTTGATGAAATTACTAGTACTACCTGAGTCCAGCAGGATAGATACTGATTTGTTTGGCAATACTCCCATTAACTTGATTGTGCTAGGACCTTGAACTCCATCCACTGCAAATTGAGACAGATCCAAATGTTGTTGAGCATTTTCCAACACTTGAGGCTCACCCCCTTCAGTAACCAGGACCTCCTCTTCGTCAGGAAAAACAGCTAGGAGTTCCTCCACTACATGTATGGGAATTGTTGCAGGACACTTGTGACCTGGGTTCCACTTTTCTCCACACCTCATGCACAGCCCTTGTGCCTTCCTTTGTGCTCGAAGTGTGTTCAATTTGTCCCATGATCTCTGTTTTCCTTCAATTTTATTCTCCTGAGGTCCAGAACCCATTATGCCTTTACCTCCATGCATAGGTGGAAGAGGTTTGGTATGGAATTTAGACTACTCTTTAGGTTCCATCCTTGTGAAAACCTTTTTGGATGAACTGACTATTTCTTCTTCTTGCAGTAATGCTAGTGAAAGAGCATAATCCACTGTTTTGGGTTTGTGAAGCACTAAAGTTGAACGTATCTCTGATTTCCGTCCCTCCAAAAACTTGCTTACCAAAAACACCTCATCCAAACATGTGTTATGAGCCAAGACTTTGAATGTCAACTCCTGAAACACCTCATAATATTCTTGAACCCCTGCTGTTTGTTTGATCGCAAGCAAAGCTTTCATGGAATTACTATAAGTGTCTTTCCCAAATTTACTTTCTACTGCCAAACAAAGTTCAGGCCATGTCAGAATCTCTTGCTGCATCTCATACGTTTGCAACCAGAGAGCAGCTCTACCCTGGAAATGCAGAGTTGCAAAACTTGCGCATAAATGAACTGGCATCTGAAACATGGAAAAGTATTTCTCACATTTCACTTTCCAAACCCTTGGTTGGTCCCCATCAAATTTAGGAAAATCTGTCCTGGGCATTCGAAAATCTGGGTTATGGACATGCCCCCCGATCTGATAGGAGGTGCTGAACTGTGTGGTGTCCACTGGATGACGACTCTTATCAATGGATTGGTGCTCCACTTGCCCTCGTATTCCTTCTCTGCCCTGTGATCGGACACTTGGTGTTGGTGATGGTGCTTCCTCCAGAAATGTCACCCTAGTACCCAAATTTTTCAGAGAACCACACAATCCTTGCAGTGTGTGATCAACAGCCACGCGCCATTCATCATGGGTTTTCAATTTCTCCTCAGTTGCCACCACCGATGTCAGGATCGACTGGATCTTCTCTTCCAGAGAACTGAGATGAGCTTCTGCCGCCGCCATCCGTGTGGTCAGAGTGACTCTTCTCTTCGCCACTTTTGCGACAAATCAAAGCACAAATGGATCTCTCCCTAAATCAATACCAACCGCAAGTATAGGAATGATCTTACAGTCTCAGTACAAAGACGAGACCAGCCTGCCTCTCGGAAATTTTTTTTACGGCCTTGATCGAGGAAATATCGAGATCCACACCGCGCCGGACCAAGCTTTGATACCAATTGTGGCGATCACAAAGAGATCGGGAAGCCTTGGGGAAGGATTCAGAAAAATTGAGGAGAAGAATTGGGGATTGACAGAGAGGAACTCGAGATGAGGAAGACAGTGAGGGGATAGGAATCGGGATTTCTCATAGCGTGCTGGAAAAGGAACAGTAGCTGGGTTTATATATCCCCTTACACGGCACTTGGGCCGGAATGTAACAAGGCCCATGGCCCGAACGGGACGCAGCCCATAAGACTAAAGCCTTCCCGCCAACCTTGATGCGCCATCCTGTTGCTTCCCTGATAGGATATGCATGATGGGAGGAGCTCCCAGGCTTGTAGCCCGGTTTGGGCAATTAAGGACTGAACATTCAGTACCTTCCTCTCAAGTACAATACGTACGACCACACCGTGGGAAATGGGATCACTTGTCTAACTTCTTGCGCATGCATGACCACGGGGTACCATACGGTGCAAGTTTATGTTTTCTTGGGGGTGGGGTGGTAGGGTGGACGATCCGTGGTGCGTTTTTGTGCTTGGTAGGTTAATTCCTTGGACAAATCCACTGCAACTGATTAACCCCGACGTCTGGCGATCACGGATCGAGGCAGTCGGCTAGTTAATCTAGGTGATCCCATGAGCATGCATGTATATCGAGAGTCCTCAGCATGGCTTGCTGTGTCGTGTGGGTAAAGTCATACACCTCTGCAGAGTTATGAACTGTTCGAACTGCCGCGTCCAGGGTTAAGGACGAATCCTGAGTTGGTCAAGCTGCCATTTGTTAGCATGTGTGCGTGGGTTGTATTGGGTGGGTGTGGTATTGGATGGGTCTGGTACTGGATGTTTGGTGCTTCCGAGCACAGGGTTACTCGTGGTGACTTTACTGAGTGGTTTGATCTTGAGGAAATGGATGATGGTGCACTTGATAATATACCTTACTGTTGGTCAATAGGCTTTTAACATGTTTTGTTCAAATGCCATTTATTACATACTATTGTTAAGTCTTGTAAATACTCTTTATGCTGAAAATTGTCTTGCTAGCCATTCTCAGATATACATATTGTGCATGGGCGAGGCTATATGTACCTCCTAGTGCTGAGTACCATCTGTACTCAATCAAGTGCTAATGTTTCAGGTGATAGTGATCTCCCACTTGAATAGTACTTTCATGTCGGGGAGGACGACGCTTGTGGGCACGATGCTGAGTTCTAATTTCATGTCGGCTGCCCTCGGGTTGGGCGGCATACCACGCTGGACTTTTGCTATAGACGATGAAATGTCGTTGCCTTTGTGAAACATACTATTATTCCACTGCATACAACTCTGGACTATGTTAAACTTTTTTGTATGGACATCAGTTCATACCCTTTTGTAATGTAAAGTTATGACCATTTGCTTATGTGTAGTGCTATCGATTCAAATGAGGATATGTGTGTGATGGTAGCTGATCTTGGGAGCCGACACCGAGCACATATCCGGTACCCGAGTTCGCACTCGTTTTAATAGAGATTATTTATGTTGTGCAGTCGGATTGAGTGTTAACATACTCGGCTCACCTCGGGTTGGCCTATATGTTAGCATTCAATCAGTGTGTGCCACAATCAAGTTATATCTCTAATAAGCCGAGTGAAAACTAAGGGGGTACTGACAGGGTTGGTATAAGAGCCCAGGCTGACTACAGGTTAAGGACAACATGGCCGTTCAGGAATGCACTCTTGACGTCCATCTGCCTACGCGCAATGTTGTGACATGTTGCAAATGCCACAAGCAGCCTAATTGCATCTAAACGCGCCACTGGAGCATAGGTGTCACCACAATCCACTCCCTCGATCTGTGTGAAGCCCTGAGCCACAAGTCTAGCCTTGTTGCATGCCACCACTTCAAGCTCATCTTGCTTTGTTGAGACCCATGTGGTGGGTCCCCTTATGTAGTGATAAATATACGTGACGTGTTTGAATTTGATGTGATTTTGAAGTGTTTTGAGTTGCATTTGGTGTATCAGACACGAGTTGAGTGTCTGGCGGACGATGTCCGATGCTGTCCGGACACGTCAAGTATTGACGGGTTTCCGCAATAGTTTCAATTGGACGGTGTCCGGTGGTGTTCTGTCTGCGCTGTCTTGAGCATGAGCGAACGGTGTTCGGTGGGTCGTGTCAAGGTGACACGTGTTCACAATTGTATGCTTGTGTTGATGTTGAGCTTGGCTTTCGTTCATCTTGTGTGGAGCTAACCTTGCAGGTGAGGTAAGGTGTGTTGGTTTCGTGTGTGTTCACCTCAGTGATGCAGGTATCGGCGGTACGTGGCTGACGCTTCGCGGGGACTGCTGGAGGCTGGTGCGTCCGGAGGCGTGCATGCGACAGGTTCGATGACCTGGCGGTCACATGAGATGGTGTTCTTGAGAAGCGTAGCCATGGCAAGGGATCCGAGGCAGCTGGAGGCTGTGGCGTCGGTAACCATGGTGGCGAAGTTGGTCAGTCCGGTAGGCCCAGGCACGGGCTGGCATACCGAGGAAAATGCACTGATGCTTCTAGGCGAAGGGATCGTTGGAGGCCGTTGGCTTTCCCTCGAAGATTCGGGCATGGCTAGGTTCTGGGTTAGCTGCTATCAAAACCTTGGTCTGGTTCTGAGTTAGCCTATGGAAAACCCTGGTTCGGTTCTGGGTTACCCGGTGGGAAACCCGTGGAAAACCCTAGTTAGGTTCTGGGTCAGCCAATATCAAAACCCTAGTCAGGTTCTGGGTTAGCTTGTGGAAAACTCTGGTTCGGTTCTGGGTTAGCCGGTGTGGTTAAAACCCTGTAGGTTACGGGTTAGCCTCTGTGAGAAAACCCGGGTGCGGGCCCTGCGTGGCTCGGTACCGGATATTCCTGGGATGCCGGAATATTCGGGGGGAATGCCCTAGGGCTTTGGGCGGAGGCTGTATAAGGAGTGGGGGGGTGGGGTGGAGACTTAGGTGCTAAGCCATTCCACCCACCATGTAGCCCTCGGTGAGAGGTGTGAGGTGAGAGGGGGAGAGGAGGTGATCTCCCCATGTGTGTATGGTGGACAAAATCCTGATAAATATCAGAAAAATATTTCCTCCATTTTCTTGTGTTTCATTCTATTTTTATCCACTAATCATGTGAAAGAGGAAATAGATTAGAGTGGTATATTAAAATAGAAGAAAAAAAGAGAGGCAGCAACAGCTAGGGTTCCTCCTTGCCACCGCCACCCCCAATCCCTCGTGCATGCTCCTATTCAATTCAACAGCTCCCTGAAGTGAGGAAGAATCTGAGAGAGGGTGAGAGATTGGATTGAGGAGACTCAAGCCGAGAGAGAGAGGGAGATTGAGAGGGATGAACCGGGGTTATTTCTCCACCCAGAGGCGGACCCAGGCCTAGGGCCACCAGGGCCGCGGCCCTGGGCGTGGCCCATAGCAAGACCCCCCGGGCCCAAAGGCCACTGGCCACATGCCACAGCCGGCCCAGGAGCCCAACGCCTAGTCCCCAACCTCAGCCGCCGCCCTAGACGCCCGCCCGCCCCCTCCTCCTCCTCCTCCTCCTCCTCCTCCTCGGCTCCTCCCTCCCTCGACGCCCCCCAGCCCCACTGCTGCTCCGGACCTCCGGCCACCCCGCCCCGTCCCGGTCGCCGGCGCCGGGCGCCTCTCCCCGGCTCCTTCCTCCTGCGGGCCGTGGTCCCGTAGCCCCGCAGGTGCAGCGCCTCCCTCCGTGGCCGGCGCTTGTTTGTGATATCAAGTGAACTAGGAATCACACGATTGCAAGGTAGAATCTTATTCTAATAGAGGATATTAATCAAGCAAACAAAGACTCAGGTTCTTATTTGCTAGTTACCAACTTGACATTTGACTGCCATGGACTAGAATGGTTAAACAACTGATACCAAAATTTGTCAATTGTTAATTTTTCTTATCAGCTGATTTAAAGTACCAGAAATTTTAGATTTTAGATTTCTCTGTTTGCTTCATATGAATACACATCCCATTTGCTGCAAGTCGGACATGCTGCATTCACTTGCTTCTTTGGTTTTATTGGCCCTGGCCCTAGTCTTTATTTTTGCTTCCTAGTGATTCTATGATAGTTTTCCATATTAATTCTTTTGGCCTTGTGGTATTCTTGCTTGTAGTAATTGCATGGAATCTGGAAGTCCGAGCGCAAATGTCTGCGCCAGTACTGGTGAGTCGTCTTTGGTAAAAAAAAGTGCTGGTTAGTCTACTAATGCCCCTACTCACTGCATGTATAGTAGCCCCATGTAAGTGTAACTTTGGCAGGCCACCATTACATATTTACTTTATTTTTATGTATGTTTAGCAGACCACTAATACATATTTACATGTTTGTTTTACACTTTTACGTGCATCTCTTTTTTCATCATATTTGTTCCTATGTCGAATCTGATCTATATTCACTTTGCATTCTTTTCCAATACTAATTGCTTTTGGTCGGCGGGACGCGGCGGCGCGATGCAGGTGCGGCCGGCGGGGCGCGCGGGCACAGCGTCGGCGGGACGCACGGGCGTGGTGCCGGGGCGGCGCATGCGGGCGTGGCGCTGGGTGCTGCGGGGCGCGGCCGGCGCGGGCATGGGCGCGGCCGGCGGCGGCGCGGCGCGGCGCGGCGCGCACGAGCATAGCCGGCGCGGCTAGGGCCGGTGATGCCGGCGCCTTCCAACGGTCTTCCGTGCATGGCGCTACCGGGGCCTTCCAACGGCGGCGCGACGGCGCAGCCTTCAGTGCACGGCGCGACCATCGCCTTGCAAAAGGCGGTGCGACGGCGCGGCCTGCGGTACTTCGTGTACCCAAGTTTCATCCGTTACAGATCCAAGGATCGGAGGTTTACAATTCAATGGATCTACCAGATCCTCTCAAATTCTTAATAGATTCAAACGGGATCCAGCGGTAAAACCGATTTATACCTTCGATTCTTACGGCAAAGACGGCATGCGTGAACTATCGCGTGGGATAGATCAACGGGTCCCAACTAGGCCGACGTAGGGGACGAAGATCCGATGCAGTTCGTCGACGACCGATCTTCGACGTCGTTCGTCGGAGCTTCGTGCTGATAACGTGTTAACAACCACGCTGCCGAGTGTAGTCCGAGGTTGCCTAGCAGTGCGTAGATCATAGACGACGAAAAACAATCAAAGATGAACACGAGGATGTAGGAGAGGAAGTATTCTTTATTGTTTTCTCTTGGACACATAATTGATTGAAACCTCTCCTATTTATGCTTGGTGGGTTTTGGCTGGTCCATCCAAGTGGGTCCCACCCCTTAGCCGTGCCAGGCGCACGGTCGGCCCGGCTCGGGCGTGGTTCCTCAACACTTCTTATGGCCGGTGATGTAGATCCAAATCGACAAAATCCATCGGGAGAGAGTTCCAGAGTGAGAGAGGATTGGAGAGACCAGTGAAGGGGGAAGAGAGGAGGTCGGCTAGGGTTCCTCCCCTAGCCGCCGTCCCTCTCCATGAGATAGGTTGGATGTCCAGGGAGGAGGCAGAGCAGGCAGGACAGCCGCGAGGCGGCGCTCTGGGCAGAGCCACGGCGCAACGCAATGCTCTGGCGCTAGCACCAGATCAGCTTATGTGGGTCCTGGCGACGGCCACGGCGGCTCCCCTTCAGAGACGAGGCGCATGGGCGTGACAACCTGCAGTGCACGGGCGGCGCGTTCAAAGGTGCAGCTCATGGCAGCGCCAGCTGCGCCGATACCAGAGAGAGATGAAGAGAGAGGAGGCGGCCTGCATGCTCCTGTAGAGAGCTGAGAGTTTGAGAGAGTTTCTAGATCAGAGCTGAGAGTTGAGGGAGAGTCAAATGGAGAGCCTTCTCGTGCCCCCATCCTTGGAGCCGGTATCCAGACGCAGAAGAAGGCAAGCAACGCGTTGGCTGGTTGGTGGATGACGGCCAAGCGACGGTGTTCAATATTCCGGTAGCTAGGCTCAAGGCGGTGCCATCGTTCAAGACAAAAGGGCTGTTCCCTGGTTCTCAAGGCAACGGCAGCCAGCATCAAGAGCAAGCGGCGGCGTCCCGGCTGTGGTGCAGGTGAGGTCGGCATCGACTGCGACCCACGAGGTGGCTAGGCACAGCTGCCCCTGTCCATGCACGTGCAGAGGCTGAGGGAGCCGGTGAGAAGCAGTACTCTACAAAGAGGAAGTAGATAGCACCAGGCTCCCTGATGCACACATAGTGTTTGTTGTTTTGTTTACAAGGTCCAGAACCACGATGGTGCTTTACATGGTTGTGGGTGTTCGATACTATGACCACGAGGGTCTTCTTGTGTACACGCTAAGTGTTTGATGTTTTGTTTCAACGAAGTTTTTGGGGGTGATTAGAAAATCGGTCAAGCTCCTATTCACCCCCTTCTAGTCGCCGATTCCGGTCCTTCAACTGGTATCTGAGCCAGATTGGCTCTTTCTTGATCTTCACTGATCCGAAGAGTCGGCGACTAGAATGGGCCTTTCCGTCGACGTCGACTACTTCCTTCTACGGTCATCTTCTTCTACTTCGTCGTCAATGGTAAGTGAGGTGATCATCTATCGACTCTTCACCCTAATTATTTAATTATCTTCCTATATTGCTCATTTATCCTTTATTATGCTTGATGCTTCCTTACTATTGTTATGCGGTTAATTTTGATACTAGAATGCCTTTGTAGTTATTTATTATTAGTGTTATCTAGCCATTTGACTTGTCTTGCCTGCTTTATATGCGTGTTTGCTATATTATGAGAGTAGGTACTGTTTTTGGTCAATGGCTAGTTTATCTTGAATCTTTTGTAGGCATTGCTTGCATTCTCTCTATTGTGCAATTAAATTTGACTTGAGCTATATTTGGTTAAAATTCATGTCAATGCTCAAGTATGTGCCTAATTGTCGTTAATTGGTTTGATCTCTCCTTTTTAGGCAATATTCTTTTGCTAGGGCTAAATCTTGGTGTCGCTATCTTGTTAATGATCTAAATATGCTTGCTTGTAAACGATTGCATTGATCTCTCTCCATATTAGGCAATTTACATGACTAGAGCTCTATTGTGTTGTTTATCATTTAAATTCCCTAGTTTGTGCATTGTTGATATTAATTGCCTAGGATTGTGGTAACTGTTTTGTTCGAGGGTTATTCAGTGCAGTTTCTTTGACTAGGGCTATATTATGTTGGTTCTCTTGTCATATGCCCTTGTATGTGCATTTTTTGTTCATAACTGTTTACATGGTGGCTCATGGTGGTAGTTAAGGTTGTGTACGCCCTTTATTGCTTTTTGATGCTTTGCTATATCCGGTTTATCACATTTGCATTACATACTTGTGCATTGCCGTAGCTTTTGCATTATCCTGCTTTGCTACACCTTTTGCTCCTAGAGTCACATCTCTTTGTGAGCGTTCATGCTTAGTAGGTTAGGTGCTTTGGTCGTTCCGTGCAAACACATAGTGCCTCTCTCTACGGCATGTGTGTTGAGTGGGCCGACTTTGTTTTGCCCATCCAGATGACTTCTCTATATCGACTGTGCTTTGACTTGGTAATGAGAAAGATTGATGTTTTGTGGTGGTTTGCCTTTCTTGTGCGAATCTCTGTGGTTTGAGCCAATGCTATGATGTTTTGGGTGTTCAATGTCTTTTCTGTGACCTAAACACTTCAAAACTAGCATGGTGGCTTGATTTAGCTTGTGGAGTGGATTTGGACAGAATTGTGGACTTGTGCTTCTCTTGAGTTTGATTCTTAGTCCATGATTCATCCTGAGGCTTATCTCAGCCGTTTGCAAGTAGTGTACCTCGTTCCCCCTTGAGGTGCTCACTAGCTAGCGGCAAAAGTTGCAGATAACCGTGTTGTCGTGTTTGGTTCTTTCTTAGTTCCTCTAGGATCGTTTCGTCGCTTTTCAGTGTTGGCACTCAATGTGGTTTCCGAGTTGGCCTTTGCGTCTTGCTTCCAGAGATTTGGATTTTATTGAATAACCATCATGTGTATCATGCTAACCTTCACGTTCTTTTACTTTCGACTGCCTCTTGTTTCTCTCCACAGGTGTTAGCTTCATGTATATGGCACTTGGGCACCTCCACTCATGGTGAGCTATTCTATGTCCTCATGTCTGTTATCTCTTTGATCATCTTCTGGACATGTTGTGATTTCTCCTGAGCTCCCATGTGTATTATATGTACATTGCTAGGACTTGTTGGTTTTTATTTATTTTTTTGTGTTTCTAGCAAGTGCATCCCCTGCTTATGTATTGTGTTCATTGTATATACCCTGTATTCATGAGCTATGTCTAGCATGTGCTCTTCATGTCATATCCTGCACATGCTTCTATTTTCATTTGGTATGAGCATCTGTTATAATTGTGGGCATGTGCTTTATATCATTTGCATTATCTTGTCATGAGAGCAGTTTCTAGGTTTTATGTTCCTAATCATCTCATATCTTTATGTATGCTTGGGGTTGCTCCATGTGACAAATCCACGGTAGCTTGTTGCCTAGACATTCGTTGTCAGGTTTATTGCTGCATGTGAGCGCATTTCCTAAGATTAGGGGCATATGATTTAGTTTTTGCTTTGTGTCTAGAATTGCTCATGATCATCATTTTTGCCCTTAATGCGTTTATGCTCCATACCTGTTTTGCATGAGCTTGTGATCTAATTTAATGACATATTCTCTTATATATGCTCATTGCCATGCTTAGGGTAGTGCATTGATTCACTTTGATTTGGCATGGTGTAGTTCTTCATGTTTGGCATGTGCCTCATTAGCTTGTTTACAACTTTGTTTAGATGAGTCTGTCTTGTCCCACGTACACTTAGGTATCATATGTCCTTGCAAGTTGTCACCCTGGGCATGGTTGTCTGCCTCCCCCTGAGCATGGGTATCTGCCTTCTTGCTTGCTTAAGATTGTGGTTATTGTGCCTAAGACCATTTGGATGTGTGGACTTCGTTTAAACCTCTAGTAACATTGCCTTTGTGTTGCCATTATCATATTCATGCTCTAGATAATTCTTTGCCACACACCATGCTTGTTTCTTGTCTATTCTATGCCTAGGAACTGGATTTGTGTCATCCCAGTTTCGAAAGCATAGATTTATTTTTATGCATGTGTGTAGGCTTGGCGAGGAGGCCACGTCGTTCCAGGATCTAGCTGTGGCGATGCAACAAAGAAAGGAAAAGATACCTGCTGGATGCAAAAGACTATGGCCTCGGCCTAGGCAGCTGTTGACACGAAAAGTGAGATCTTCGTGAACACACGTGCCGAAGCGTCAAGTCTGTGCTTGCGTCGCAACAAGAAACCAAACGTGCCAGTCAATTTGACCTGTAAATTGACAAGGAATAAATTGTTAGTAATTTGGCCCTAATCGGCTTTTGAAAGTAGCCAGATCAGGTTATTTCGAATCGGCTTTAAATAATTCGAATGAAAATCTATCGGCTTAATGCCTGATAGAGCAATTAAGCATAAATAAGCATTCAATTATAAATCCTCCACTTCTTTTGGTATTTTATATGTAAAATTAGCAATAAATCTTTATATCAATTTATTAGATTAAATCAAGGAATAGATTGGTCAAGCCAAGACAATATTCAGATCCAAATCTAGATGTAAACCGATAAACCGATTTAACGGTTTAGAACTAATATAGGTAAATACAACGCTGATGAGCCAATAGCTACACATGCAATATCCTAAACAAGTATTCGCAAGATTGATTAAACGAGACAGTCGCATATATCGGATTCAGGAAAAGCACATCAGATAATTAACAATCGGCACTGCAGGATAAATACACATTACAGATCGATTGAATCGAGACAGTGTAATATGCGAGAAACACATTAAAGATCGGTAAAACCCGAGACAGTTTAACATGCTTTGCATACATGAGATCAAAATGATACAGCCATGCATATGGGTTACAAGAAGAGAATCGATTATCCCATCGAGATAGCTCTACCTGCGAGTTGAAGCCTTTCGACGAAGTCGATCAGATTCGAAAAGTAGTTTTGTGTTTAGAGTATGTCGTCCCTTTTTCACGAGACTTAAGGTCCTATTTATACTATTACAAATTCGATACCGATACGACCTATTTTACCGCGTCACGGAAGATATCTTCTGATCAGAGCGTAATTCTTCCGGAGTCTCGTAACCATCGGTATTTCTCAATATGCTTCTATTCTTTGCCGATGAAGCCCATTTTCTGATTCGGCCCAATGATTCTGATATAATTATCTATTTTCAATATCCGAATTCCCTGCCAAATTTGGGTGTCAACAGCAGCTAAAAGCAGGAAGGCTTTCCATTCTGAGCTGAGCGGATGCGGCTAAAGCGACCTCAAGTAAGCAAAGAAGAGGAAGACCTCTGTAGGACGCATAAGACCATGACTTTGGCTTAGGCAGCGCCGATGCAAGATGTCCTTCACTTTCTGGCTGAACGAGGATCAACTTGGCCTTCTTCCTCTACTTCCTAGATTCAGTGCAAGTCAGCTACCACTACTTTGCCTACATCGCATTGTTGCTTCTTCTTGGCTTGGAGATGCTTAGGTTCATCTCCCACCCTACTTTCTTTTGTGATGACGTTGGATCCCATGTGGTGGTACTATTTTCATGTTCATGGTGCTGATAGTGATGTGGATCATGTTTATGTGATGTATGTGGATATCCCTTGTGATCATATTGTCATATATTGTAATTGTATGTATGTTATGTGCTCTTTTGTCTGTTGAGTGGATGTCCAGTTTATAGTGGGAATGCTGCCGAAATTTTCTGTGTTTTAGGGACTTAGTTGTTTTCTGGTAGCCTAGCGTTTTTATCCCTTCAAATGATACAATATATTTGGATAACTTAGGGACTCACCGGATATATTTGGATAACTTAGGTAGCCTAGCATTTTTCTGGTAGCCTAGCGTTTTTAGGGCTTAGTTGTTTTCTGGTAGCCTAGCATCTTTGCCATGTGCTTCCTATTCATTTCGATAACTTTCAAAGCTCCTTAGGATTGCATATGCATTGAATTTTGCATATTTGCTTGCCCTCTAAATTTCTTGATGCCTATATTGCCAAAAGGGGGAGAATTGTTTGAAAAAGGCATCAACTAGTTTTTTGTGAAAAAGGGGATAATCTTCTTTCGGGAGACCTTGATTCTCATGTCTTGGATATGACGAACAATTGCTTCTTCGATTTGATCCAAGCATGACCGACATTTCACAAATGCTTCTTGTTTTCAATATCAAAACTTCAAAACCCTTTTTCGAGAGGTTTGTCAATATATTCATCAAGGAGGAGTGTTGAGACCTATGTGGTGGGCCCCCTTGTGTAGTGATGAATATATGTGACATGCTTGAATTTGATGTGATTTTGAAGTGTTTTGAGTTGCATTTGGTGTATCGGACACGAGTTGAGTGTCTAGTGGACGATGTCCAATGCCGTCCGGACACGTCAAGTATTGACGGGTTTCCGCGAGAGTTTCGATCGGACGGTGTCCGGTGGTGTTCTGTCTATGTTGTCTTGAGCGTGAGCGAACGATGATCGGTGAGTTGTGTCAAGGTGACACGTGTTCATCATTGTATGCTTGTGTTGATGTTGAGCTTGGCTTCGGTTGATCTTGTGTCTAGCTAACCCTGCAGGTGAGGTAAGGTGCGTTGGTTTTATGTGTGTTCGCCTCACTGATGTAGGTATTGGCGGGGTATGTGGCTAACGCTTCGCGGGGACAGCTAAATGCTGGTGTGCCCGGAGGCTTGCAGGTAGACCTGCTCACGGGAAACCCGGCCCGGTAACCCGGCCCGAGCCCGGCCCGAAAAAGCCCGGCCCGGCCCGGCCCGACCGGTGCATCGGGCCGGGCTCGGGCCTCGTTTCCGAAGCCCGGCGGTCGGGCCGGGCCGGGCCGGGCCCGGGATTTCGCCGTTTTTAGTCGTGGCCGGGCCGGGCCGACGGGCTTCGGGCCGGGCTTTCGGGCTTCGGGCCGGGCTCGGGCCCGGTTTCCGAGCCCGACGCACCGGGCCGGGCCGGGCTCGGGCCTGGTTTTTCGGGACCGGGCTTTTCCAGGCCCGGCCCGAAGCCCGGCCCGGCCCGGGGTTTGAACAGGTCTACTTGCAGGCGACCGGGTTCGATGACCTGGCGGTCACATGAGGTGGTGTTCTCGAGAAGCTCAGCCATGGCAAGGGATCCGAGATAGCTGGAGGCTGTGCGTCGGTAACAATGGTGGTGAAGCTAGTCAGTCCGGTGTGCCCAGGCATGGGCTTGCAACCGAGCAAATTGCGCGGATGCTTCTAGGCGAAGGGATCGTTGGAGGCGGTTGGCTTTCCATAGAAGATTCGGGCATGGTTAGGTTCTAGGTTAGCTGGTATAAAAACCCTGATCAGGTTCTGGGTTAGCCCATGGAAAACCCTGGTTCGGTTCTGGGTTACCCAGTGGTAAAACCCGGTTCGGTTCTGGGTTAGCCCGTGGAAAACCCTAGTTAGGTTCTGGGTCAGCCGGTATCAAAACCCTGGTCAGGTTCTGGGTTAGCCCGTGGAAAACCCTCGTTCTGTTCTGGGTTAGCCGGTGTGGTTAAAACCCTGTAGGTTATGGGTTAGCCTCTGTGAAAAAACCTGAGTGCGGGCCTTGTGTGGCTCGTTACCGGATATTTTCGGGATGCCGGAATATTTGGGGGGAATGCCCTAGGGCTTTGGGCGATGGCTGTATAGAGTGGGGGTGGAGGCTTAGGTGCTAAGCCATTCCACCCACCATGTAGCCCTAGGTGAGAAATGTGAGGTGAGAGGGGGAGACGAGGTGATCTCCCCATGTGTGTATGATGGACAAAATCCTGATAAATATTAAAAAAATATTTCCTCCATTTTCTGTTGTTTCATTCTATTTTTATCCACTAATTATGTGAGAGAGGAAATATATTGAGTGATAGATTAGAAAACAAGAAAAAATAGAGGCAGCAACTGCTAGGGTTCCTCCTAGCCGCCGTCACCCCCAATCCCTCGTGCATGCTCCTATTCGATTCAACAGCGCCCTGAAGAGAGGAAGAATCTGAGAGAGGGTGAGGGATTGGATTGAGGAGACTCAAGCCGAGAGAGAGGGAGATTGAGAGGGATGAACAGGGGTTATTTCTCCTCCTAGCCGCAAATCAGTTCTTCTCATGGCCGGTGATTTAGATCCAAATCGAGAGAATCCATTGGGAGAGAGTTCCAGAGTGAGAGAGGATTGGAGAGACCAGTGAAGGGGGAAGAGAGGAGGTCGGCTAGGGTTCCTCCCTTAAACACCCATTACAACAATCACATATTAACATAAAGATGGAATCACTCTTAGATGATTAAATCCTAGTCACTCCATAACTATAGGACTAAAATCCGAACAATAAAATTTTTATTCAATAACTGTTTTGGCTACATATATATATGGCCTTTACATTAATCTACACCCACACACACACTACCCGGTATTCAGTACATATACAAATTTATATATTTATATATACATACACTTACACACATATATACAAAACTACAAAATTATTTCTTCTTTCTTCTTTTATTTTCTCCTCTTATCCTCATATCTATATTTTTGTCCAAGGTCGTAGACTTGTCCAAGCCGTTGCCGAACCACCTTCAGACTCCGTTCGTATCCACGTCTCATTGCATAAGCACTAGCACAGTAAATAGGTCATAGTATTACAAAGGCATCAAATGCAACGACATAAACCAAACTAAATAAAAGGTCAACGCTCATTAAAGAAAATCGCAGGCCGTCATAATTCTAGTAGCATTATGATCAAAGGGACACCAGGTCGTCCAGAGCCAACCGGTCTCCCTCACTGCTACATTATCATCATCCGGCGAGTAACACTTACCTAGTAGGCCCAATGACCATCACAGATCAAAAGTAGCATGACTAACCGTGCCCAACAATAAAATATAGGCCTAGGATAGTGTATCATGGCAGCAAGAGCATGGGAATAACCCAAATCACAATCACAAACGATGAATTGAGCAGCAGCTAGGAGCGCAGTGGGCTGCCCTGCATGCAAAGGCTGCATGCAGCAACACACATGGGCAACAATAAAGAATCACTGCCTAAACAGGAAACCACCTTGCCCATAGTTTCCTTTCCTGGTAACCACATGCCAGCATCTCCCTGTTTACGGTCAATTTTGATAATAATTAATATGATTACGACCATCAACATTTGGTGAAATGAATGGAACCAGAACTAAAATTATGCAAATTTACAGAGTTCCACGAGTTTTGGTAAGATTTTGCATGCAGGGACCCACTGAGCGAAATTGGGCCCGAGCCGGGCAAAAGAGTGGGTCTGCTGACCCACCATAGGCCGGCCGACCCAGCTCCCACACTCAGTCAGGCCAGGATCGCACCAGGGCTTCTACAAGGAATCCTAGAGCACATCCAAGTCGTTGATTTCAGTCGGTTTGATCCAGAAAGAGGAGTGCTTCTCAAGTTATGTATAGGATTCTAAAGGAATCCAATGCTACCGGTCTCCAACTGCCAAACTGACCTAGGGAGACGATCTACACCGCACAAGGAGCATCGTAGCCAAATTGGAGGGCCGGGATCGACAAAGGCAGGCCGGCCGACCCACCTCTTGATCCCTTTGGATTGCCCCTTCGGCGTGGAGCTTGTGACACCTGTCCCAAACCGTGGCAACTCCCTATTGGTCACGGTGGCCTATAAAAGGAGGTGATCTCCTTCATTTGAAGATGAACAACAAAGAGCAACACAAGTGAGAGGGAGTAAGAGTGAAGTAGAGTTGTGCTACTCTCAAGTAGAGTAGGAGAGAGAGGACCCACCTTTGATTCCTTTGGATTCCCCCTTCGGCGTGGAGCTTGTGACACCTGTCCCAAGTCGTGGCAACTCCCTATTGGTCACGGTGGCCTATAAAAGGAGGTGATCTCCTTCATTTGAAGATGAACAACAAAGAGCAACACAAGTGAGAGAAAGCAAGAGTGAAATAGAGTTGTGCTACTCTCAAGTAGAGTAGGAGAGAGAGGAGAGTTAGTGTAGGGGAGGAGCCGGAGTGTCGGTATCCCTCACTAGAGCTCCGGAGCTGAACTCGGATGCGGGTTCTGCTTCCTTCTTCTTTCGGTAACACTCAGTCTCAGCTTATCTAATTATCAAGTTCAGTTTATTTATTTTGTCTCTGTTGGTATTAGGCCCGTACTATTCTTGAGTGCTAAGATCTTTGTGCTTAATTGTCCACCTAGAGATTAGTATAAGAGGTAGTAGGGGTGCGTATTGAAGTGTCGTCCTTGGTATGTATTACTACTAGGCACAAACGTGGTGTTTGGACTAGTTAGTAGCCGGTAGGCACCTGCTTCAACGGACGTGTGGTAGGTAATAGGTGGTGACAGCCCTATTATCCGATTTAGACTTTGTGAAATCCGCCTCGTTAGTTGCAGACCAGTTGAGCCCTATCGGAATGATCATAACCATTCGGGATTCCAATTTAGGATAGCGGGTGGTAGGGAATGTCCGAGCTCCGATTTAGAGTCGCAAATTAAACAAGAATAGAACTTGAACTTTTCTGACTGGTGTCCGAAGAGCCTCTTGATCCGAAATACATTTATCCCATTGTTGTTCCATATCACCATTTCCATATCCATCCGGGTGAATAAGTGTAGAAAATAGAAACTTCTCGTTCCTCGTGGGAAATCAATACCTTAGGAATACTCCAGGGTGAAAGCTACTGCGATATCCGTGCGCTTGTGGATTAAAACTCTAATAGGCATAAGAATCGCCAACATTCTACACTCTGCAGACGTTGCACGCTTTACCCACGAGAGGTAATTTACATAGTAAACCACCACAAGGTCTTTTACCAACTCACTCCTAGCTCAGGCATCACCGCTAAGGATTCTACCTCTGGTCTGGTACTCAGTTACCAGCAGCCCTCTCTTGCGCCAATAGGTTCAAATCTGTGCGACACCGTTATCCACGGATTCTGCACTCAATTCTGTGGCACCATCATCTGCGGGCACTATCAAATTCTGCTCGATTCTGAGCGGTTTTCTGTTATCCACGGATCAATTCCGTTATCCACGGATTCTGCGCGACACCGTGTGCTACGGATTCTGCGCTGCCTATTCCATCAAGTGAGATTCCCGAACTAAGAGTTTGAAGGGTACTCAACCAGGGCCTGCCCATACCAGCACTCGTGGTCGCACTGTTGAACTTAGTTTGTCTACCTCAAGGACTCGGTCCGAAAGGATTTGGGTTGTTCCCACACTGGGCCCGACTCTCGTGCGTACTGCACCAATCCATACAACCATCCACCCAAATTAGGGTTTTCCAAAAATAATTTCCCATTATAACAATAACTATTGCACCCTAATAGTCCCATTTTATCAAACATGACAGCATCAACTGTCTTTAAATCACGCATTTCAAACATTTCATTTCGCATGAAATAACAGTGACGGCGACTAGCAATACATATAGCAGGGCTAAGCATTTTAACGATCAACTAATCAATGAAATGGCAATAAACAAGTTATATATTCCTAGGCTTGACAAGGATCAGGTTTATACGATAATAATAAATTTTCTGGGTCTTTAACTAATCAACCTAATCAACTAGTATTTTTACATTTTAATATAATATGCACTTAGCAAATCTAGTAAATAATTTAGAAATCTAGGCAGCAATATGATCAACAAATATTGTAGGGAAATAAGTCAACAATGACTTGCCGTGAATCTAGTTTTCCAGGCGTCCGGATTGGTCTTCTGTTCCAACGACGTCGGTATTCGGATCTAGCACAAACAGACAAAGCACACAATAAATGCACATACACAAATATGAATGAAATTGTTGAAATTGACATTTTTAAATAAAACTATGCATTTTTATGAATTTATAGAAATTTATTTCATTGAAATTGAATTTGTTTTGCAAAAGTTATCAGTTAATGAACTCCTGCAATAAATAAAGAAAATAAAACAAGCCAGCTGTTGAATTTGGCCCAATAGCAAAACGTGCGCTAGGGAGGGGCTTGGCCTGGCTCGGCGCTGGGCCGGCGGCGTCGATGGGGCCCATGACGCATGCGGGGCGCGACTGGGCTAGCTGAGCCGGCTGCGCATAGCGTGGCCTGGCTCGGCCTTGCCTGGCGCCAAAGGGGGTGGAAGGGGCTGACGGGGTAGGCCCACCTGTCAGCGAGACAGAGCATGGGAGGCAGCGGAAACGGCTCGATCGGCGGTGATTCCGGCAACGGCGAGGCTCTCCAGCGAGGGCAAGTGAGGGTAAACAGAGAGGGAGCTCTGTGGGTGTTAGAAGAGGGCTCGGCTGTGCAAGGGGAGCTCCAGTGACGGCCGGCGACGGCTTGGGGCAGAAGGGGACGACAGCGCACGGCGAGAAGGTCATCGGCGGCGAGGGGAGGGATGTAGATTCTTGGCCGGGCTCCGGGGAGGTGAGGTGAAGCTCGAGGTGGCGCGGATTGGAGCAAAGGTGGCACGGTGAGGCTTGGCGGCGTGAGGGTGGATCGATGCAGTGGCTAGCACGGTGATGCGTGCTCCGGTGGGGAAGGGCAACGGAGGAACGACTCGGGGGCTCGGTGCTTACCGTCGGTGACTTACTGGCGTGGGCCAGGGCACAGTGGCGTCGGAACAGAGAGGACGGGCGGCAGGTCTGTGGCGGCGAGCCATGGCTTTTATAGGGCGCGGCGGCAGAAGGCGACAACGGCGTGGGGTCTGCGGCGAGCAAGTGGACGATGGCGTGGCCCGGAGTTCACACCGGCGGTGTACTGTGGAGGGTCCCACGGTGAGGCAGTGAGTGGAGGGGAAAGCTCCGGGGAAGATGACAAGGACAGAGCCGACACGAGAAAAGGGGAGGGAAAAAGAAGAGAAGAATAAGAAAAAGGAGAAAGAGAAAGAGAAAAGAAAAAGAAAGGGGTGGGGCCCACTGGAAGAAATTTTTATTTTTAAATTACGATTCCAGAATTTTTGTTTCTAACAAATATTTTCCAAATTTTGGGTATAAAATTTAGACATAACTTGATAAAAGCTAATTTGGTCAAAATAGTACAATTATTTTCAAATTTAGATTTAAATTATTTATATTTTTTTATCAAACTCAAATCAAAGCATTTATTATCAAATACAAATTTTGAATGATCATTTTGAAACACAAAATATTATTTTTAAATTTAATACTAAACATTCTTTATATTAAAGCTAAAATATTAATTACCAAAATATTCTTTTGGCTTTTGCAATTACTTATTTTAAAATTTCAAAACCAAATTATTTATTTTCACCAAAATTTTACTTTGACATTTACAATAATTAATTCAAAATTCAAAATATTGAATTTAGCCTTTAGAAGGTAACATACACATTTTCAAATTAATTAATTCGGGCCCAGGCGGCAGTGGCTCAGAGCAGGGGAGGCGGCTGACGGGATGGGCCCGCCTGTCGGAGAGACAGAACAGGGGAGCGGCGGCGGGAGGCTCGGGCGGAGGCGATTCCGACGACGGCGGCGGCGCTCCGACGAAGGGATGTGTGGGGAAAGGGAGAGGGAGCCGTGGGGGTCTAGGGGGAGGGCTTGGCGGTGCTGTAGGAGCTCCGGTGGTGGCCGGCGGCGGCTCGGGGCGGAGGAGGTCGCCGGCGCACGGCGGGATTGGTTGCCGGCAAGAAGGGAGAGGTTGTAGGTCCTTCGGCGAGCTACGGTGAGGTTAGTGGAGGGTGAAGGTGGCGTGAATTGGGGTCGGGGAGGGGCGGTGAGGCTTAGCGACTTGCGGCCGGCTCGGGGAAGAGGGGATCATGGCGGCGGCGAGCTCCGGTGGAGAAGAGCAACGGAGGGCTGCACGGGTGGAGAGGCGCTCACCCGTGGGGCTTACCGATGCTTACCTTTGGCGTCGAACACGGCACGGTGTGCGGTGTGCCCGGGACAGAGAAGAGGAGCGGGAGGGAGCAGCGGTAGGGAGCCATGGCTTTATAGCCGGCAATGCGGAAGGCGACAGCGGGGTGGGACCACGGCGGCAAGTGGGGGACGGCAGCGTGATCCGGAGGCCACGCCGGCGAGGTACTGTGGCGGGGTCCACGGCGAGGCAGCGAGTGGAGGAGGAGGCTCCGGGGAAGAAGACAAGGCAGCAGGAGAAGAAAAAGGGAGAGAAGAAAAGAAAAGAAAAGAAAGTGGTGGGGCCCACTGGAAGAGATTTTTATTTTTAAATTAGTATTTCTGAATTTTTATTTTTAACAAATTTTTTCCAAATTTTTGGTATAAAATTTAGACATAATTTCATTAAATCAAATTTTGTCAAAATAGAACAATTATTTTCAAATTTAGATTTAAATTATTTATATTTTTATCAAACTCCCATCAAAGCATTTATTATCAAATATAAATTTTGAATGATTTATTTTGACACACAAAATATTATTTTTAAATTTCATATTAAACATTCTTTATATCAAAGCTAAAATATTAATTACCAAAATATTCTTTTGGCTTTTGCAATTACTTATCTTAAAATTTCAAAACCAAATTTTTTATTTTTACCAAAATTTTACTTTGACATTTATAATAATTAATTCAAAATTTATAATATCAAATTTAGCCTTTAAAAGGTAACATACACATTTTTCAAATTAATTAATTTTTTTTCAAAATTCATGCACATGAAATAATGATGCCATGATTTTTAGGTTTTTGAAAATGGGGATGTTACACTACACCAGGGTGGCCTTTGGGTTGAAGAATGCTGGTCCGACATATCAGCATGCCATGCATAATGTGCATCGGCCGCAGATCGGGAGGAACCTCGAGGTATATGTTGATGACCTCGTGGTGAAGGCGAGGAAGACTGAGGTATATCTTGAAGAAACTTTCGCTAACTTGCAGAAGTACTCCATCAAGCTCAACCCGGAGAAGTGCGTCTTTGGCGTCCCATCTGGCAAGCTGCGTGGATTCCTCGTGTCCCACCGGGGCATTGAGGCAAATCCGGACAAGATCGCCGCCATCGAGCACATGAAGCCGCCCACTCGGCTGAAGCAGGTGCAATGCCTTGCCGGCTGCTTGACTTTCCTGGGTCGGTTCATAGCCCGCCTGGGGGAGAAGAGCCTGCCTTTGTTCAAGCTGTTGAAGAAGACGAGTCATTTTGACTGGAACGAGGAGGCGCAACAAGCTTTTGAAGGTTTGAAGAAGTACCTGTCCTCCCCTCCGGTGCTTGTTGCACCGGAGTCAGGAGAGCCGCTCTGGATGTACATAGCGGCCACACCTGAAGTCGTCAGCGCGGCATTGGTGGCGGAAAGGGAAGGCGTCCAAAGGCCGGTCTACTACGTCAGCAAGGTTCTTCACGATGCCGAAACAAGGTATTCTCAGCACCAGAAGATGTTGTATGTGGTCCTGATGGCATCAAGGAAGCTGCGGCACTACTTTTAAGGGCGGGAGATCACGGTGTACACGAAGTACCCGTTGAGGGAGATCCTCCACAACCGAGAAGCCAAAGGTCGTGTCGCCAAATGGGCCATGGAGCTGGGGGAGTTCCATCTCAAGTTCGCCCACCGCACCGCCATTAAGGGTCAAGCTCTCACGGAGTTCGTCGCCGGGTGGTCTTCCATCGCTCCCGAAGCTGAAGCACTGCTAATCGCCCCACCCTGGACTCTCTTCTTCGACAGTTCTTTCATGCCCGTGGGCACGGGGGCTAGGGCGGTGTTGGTCTCCCCAGCCGGGGACACGCTCCAGTACGCGGTGATTATGGATTTCAAGGCCACCAACAATGTTCTTGATTAGGGACTCACCATATCGGAGTAGAGAATTGAGCCCCCGGCACACTACTTGAAAGTGGGCGGCGGCGGCGTTTCTCAACCCGAATGGGAGTCCAAATGAAGTGTTGTTAAAGTTCACCTCATACTGGATCGGGTCCGAGTCCAAAAAGTGTTGGTCACCGAGGATTTGGAGAAGCTCCTTGATAATCCTCAATGTCCCATGAGGTCTACCGCGACTGATCCACACGCGGCAGCCACCACTAACGAGCTTTACGAGCTCGCCGAGATTCGCGGTCTTCCCACGCAGTCTGCCTTCGAACGGACGCCCTGGACACATCCGGACTCCGTTTTGGGCGTTTTATGGCTTCACGGAAAGTTGATGAATTTTTTTTCCAACGCATCCAGTCTCTACTTCAAATTCCCTCTAAATTATTGGGAATCAACAAAAGAAGAATACATACAAAACCTGTCTTCGAGTCATCGCTGTGACCAAGTCGGGAAGTTATCCCTTGGGTTACTACTCATGAGTAGATGGTCGTGGAGTTCCCCAATATGAATGGGAGGCATTATTGCAGTCCCCTGGATTGGATCTGATACGAATCCGAGAGGTGCAGTCGGCTCCCAAGCGGAGAGCGACGCACAGTGCCGCGGAAGACGAGTCGATGAAGCCAGTTCACC
Source organism: Raddia distichophylla (assembly GCA_005191435.1). NCBI lineage: Eukaryota > Viridiplantae > Streptophyta > Magnoliopsida > Poales > Poaceae > Raddia > Raddia distichophylla. Next base: position 22,942 of record SPJY01032534.1, read on the forward strand.
GATCTGCACGTAGACATATGGAAGTAGTTGTTCACGGTGATCCAATTGCCTCCACCTCGCTGATCAGCAACAATCCACGAGGTGAGCCGTGACCGATCGACACGCCGAGGAGGTCGTCGATGAACATGCCGGGGTTCACGACTTTCATGTGCAATCTGTCTTTAAACGGACGCCCCAACCACATCCGCACTATGTTTTCCACGTTCATCCACTCGTTGGAAAGCTAACAAGATTATCTTTCCGACGCATCCAGTCTCATCCAAAAATTCCTTCCAGATCAACGGTAATCAAAGAAACAAGATCACGCCCAGAATCTATGCCAACAATTGCTGTCATCGAGCTTGATGAGATTGATCTTGACGCTGCCCCTATCTGGTGCACCAACTGTCGATGTTTGTTAACCCTGGGGGTGTCGTCGGCAATGAATTATATGGGGTTATGCGCTAGATCCAAACTCGATGTTAACACAAGACAAGGGGTTATACAAATATATAAATGTGGCATAAGCTGTGTAAACCTAAAATTAAATATATGCATGGACGTTACATAATAACTAAGCGATGGAAGATCGACGGTGGATGTGCAATGGATAGATGAAGTTTGGGCAACACACGAACGAATGGTTCGACAAGACAGAAGCATTCGTGGAAAAAGCTTTCCGAAGATTCCCCACCCCTAACGCAGCAAAAGTGCCTTGTCCCTGCGCTGCGTGATCGAACACGGAGAGGAGGTCAAGAAGGGATATTAGCGAACACCTCTGTAGGCATGGTTTCAGGCCCAACTACTTTGTATGGGTATATCATGGTGAGAGGAAGGTCTGGCTCCGGTGCCTAGCCCTGTAGATTTTGAGGAGGGATACGATGAAGTTGGTTGATAGATTGGATGAGTTAACGGATGATGTGGGTAGGGCTTTCGATCTCTCTCCTGAGGAAGAGTCCGAGACACTTGCCCAGCAATTCGAGAAGCTTCTTGATTCTGCCAAGGAGCCGCTGCATGATCGTGAGCGTACCGATGTGACTGTGCTATCGGTGGCGTCACGTCTAGTGGCGGTGAAGACCAAATACAACCTCTCCGCCAATTACTTCAACGACCTTTGCAAACTTCTAGATAGCCTACTTCCGGCTAGACACAAGATGACTCCAAATCTGTACGGGTCGAAGAAGCTTCTTAGTGTGTTAGGCATGTTGTGCGAGAGGATAGATTGCTACCCAAAGTTCTGCATGCTTTATTGGAAGACTGATTCTGGACTGACTCATTGTAATTATTGTGGTGAGAGTCGTTATGTTAAAGTTAATGGATGAGATGGTGTAGAGAGACAGACAGCGATGGCACAAAAGAGCTTTCGTTTCTTTTCGATCTCTCAACGTCTACAACATATGTATATTTTCATGTCCACGGCTAGGCACAAGAGGTGGCACAAAAAGGGCAAACGTAGATAGGAGGGCGTGATGATTCATCCATCAGATACACAAGCCCGGAGGCATTTCGACCAGCAACATCCTGAATTCGTAGCCGAGCCTAGAAATGTCGGCGTTGGGCTCTCCACCGACGGGTTCACACCATTCAATATGACGTTGCACCCGTACTCGTGTTCGCCGGTATTTGCCATCTCGTATAACGTGCCGCCTCAACTGTGCCTGAAGGAAGAGAACATGTTTCTTTGCGTTCTCATACCCAGGCCTAAGTCTCTTGGAAAAAATTTGTACCTATTCATACAACCATTGGTAGAAGAGCTGAGCGACCTGTGGGTCTTGACACATGATAGCTACAGGGGCCAGAACTTTAGAATGTGAGCTGCCTATATGTGGGCTATACACGATTTTTCAGCGTATGGCATGTTATCAGGGTGGAGCACACGTGGAATGTTGTCATGCCCTAAATGCTTCTTTAACACAGATGCATTCAAACTAAACAAAGAGGCAAAGCTTGTTGGTTCGACTGTCACCGCCGTTTTCTTACACCGAACCACCCACTTAGGAAGGAAAAAATGCATTTTGTAAATGCAAGACTACGAGGAAACAACAACCACCAAAACGGTCCGAAGTGGAGGATATCATCCAATGGAATGAAGATTTGGTAGAGAAAGGATACGAGGCAGAGTATGGGGAGGAGCACCATTAGACTCATAAATGCAGCATCTACATCCTTCCTTACGCAACGGATTTGAAGCAGCCTCACAATCTCGACCTGATGCACTAGAAAAAGAATATGTGTAAGGCAGTCGTCAACACTAACTGGGACACTAACTGGGACATCCAATTTAAGACTCATAAATGTTGACGATGCTATTTGAAGAATATTATCAGAGCTGAGCTTGTTCTTTCAGGAGCTGTGTGCAAAAGAGATATCCACATTGAGAATGAAGGAATTGGAGAAGGAGATTGATGTGGTTGTGATAAAGCTCGAGAATTTATATTCCGAGGGTTTTCAATTGCATGCAACATCTATTGTTGCATTTGCCATACGAAGCAAAGGTTGATGGTCCGGTACAGTTCAGGTGGATGTATCCCGTTGAGCGGATGATGAAAAATCTTATAGCGAAGGTGAATAACAAAGCACGAGCCGAAGGAAGTATTGCCGAAGCTTAGCTAACTAAGGAGATTGCATACTTCACGGACATGTACTTTGCGACAAGAAACAAGGTCCATGTGCCACAAGCCCACAACCGAGGTATAAGAAGGCATGTCGTAGAAGTACTTCTAACCTTGAGGTGTTTCATGACCAAGCCAGATGAAACGTTGGCAAAAGCACAACACATGTCTTGGATGAAGCGGAAAAAGTTATGATCTAGTTGTACGTGTACGACAACATAGATAAAATGACGGTGTACATCGAGTAAGTGAATAAATGTCTCAATTAAGTCGTGAATACATAATTATTCAGTAAATAGTCGAATGAAACACCTAATCTTGTAGTTGATTTTTTCAATAAGAGTGGAGAAAACTAGGTCAACCCTCGGGCGAACAAATTAACATTCTGAAACGACGAGGGTGTGGACAAAACCACCCAAACTTTCTTACATGGTTCTATTACCACGTAAGTTTCTTTCTCTTATATAACACATGCAATTCCATTACTACGTAAGTTTTAATGAATCTCGTCGTGAATGCTTGTGCAGTGTCAAAGACATTCCAGCGTGCACAACGATCTCCGATAAATGTCACATGGATACAGTCATATAATTAAGGTCCATGGATGCTATGATATCCATGGATATCGATATCGGTCCGAAGCGGCTGAGTTTGCTCGCCCAAATGTAACCACGGTGAATAGCACCATCATGAGTTATGCCACAGACGACCTTGGTGGTCTAGACATAGAGTACTATGGGATCATTGAGGAGATTATCAAAATATCTTATGAAGGCAACACTGATCTTTCGCTCGTGCTGTTTCGGTACAGATGGTTTGATCCTAAGAGTGGGGTGTGGCATACTCCCAAACTAGAACTAGTTGAAGTCAATTATAAGAAGTTGTATCAAAAGCCCGACGTGTTCATTCTCACCGAACAAGTTGAGCTGGTGTTCTATCTGCCGCACGCCCACCCGGATTACAAAAATTGGTGGATTGTCCCTAAATGCCATCCAGTTAGTGGATTGCCCGACTTCACGGAAGAAGACTACGAGCCTTACCAAGACATGGAGTTGTTCCAAGAACAAGAGTTACCAGGAGAGCTGCACGTTGATATTGGTGATGTGCTAGTACAACCGGAAGAGGAGGAAGAAGAAAACGAAGAGGAAGAGCATGCAAAAGAGGAAGAGCGAGCAGAAGAGGAAGAGGAAGAGGAAGAGGAAGAGGAAGAGGAAGAAAACATCGAAGAGGAGGAGAAGAGGAAGAGGAAGACGAAGCCGAAGATTTTTAATTATTCAATTTAAAGGTTCTACGACTTGTACATTTATATCTTTGTAAATTACCTTCATATATTCATTTACTTTGTCATTTCATATATATTTATTAACACATATATATAATTGTGCCATTAAATTTGATGAACCTCATGCAGAGGGGGGGCAAAGCTCTTTGGGAGGGGGCAGGAGGAGTCGAGAGCATAGCGTGGCCATCGACCCTCAGTTGGAGGAGGACACCGAGATGGTGGCCACCGACCCATAGTTGGAGGAGGACGCCGAGGTGGCGGCCACCGACTCATAGCAGCTGGGCTCGCATGTCGGGGTGGTGGAGGAGGGTGGGCAGGATGAGGTTGGAGGTGGGAGTAGAAGGAGGAGGACGGTGGAGGAGGAGGACCCGGATGTGGGTGTGCCAGAGGGCTATGAGGAGACTAACTTGGACGAGAGTGGCCAGAAGGGGTCGGGAGAAATGACCGATAAGGAGTACAGGGCTACAAAAATGGGGGTCGAGGACGGGAGCAGCGAGGAGGATGAGGATGAGTGGGAATCGGCGCCCTCTTCCTCTGGAGCCGAGTCCTCGAGCTCCAAGAGATATCGGGGGCGCAACAAATTGGCTAAAGCTCCCGGAGATCGAAATGGGAACCATCGTACAGGTTGCCATTAGAGAGAGGTATGTGTGCTAACCACTTGATTTGATTTCAATGTTTTTTATCTCTAACCACAAATCTAGCTAAACACTTGTTCTGAATTGTACGTGCAGTGGGTTGCTTTGCCTTAACAAGGGGGTACCGAGCCGGGAAAACAGTTAGGGGTGCTCATCAAGTCGCTCTACCCCGAGCGAGTGGGCGAGGGCGCTGAAAAATGCCCCACGCTAAGTTGGTTCGACTACGAGCTCATGGGGTACGAGGATGGAGGAACCGTCGCTGATGCCGTCGTTGTGAGTTCTGGGTAACATGTCAAATTTTATTTCTTATTGATGTTTCCGTATTTATACCTTTATGCATGCTGAATAGGTGCTGTTTTTCATTACAGAAATTGCTCCAAAAGTTCTTTGTGGGTTTTTCATAGTAGAAATTGATGCATGCATTTTTTGGGTTCATGTGCCATGCCTGGATATGAAAATATATGCTACAGGGCATAGTTGTTTCCGGTTTGAGTTGACAAATGGTTTAATGCAGGTTCAAGCTGAGTATGAGCAGATTCTTGATAAATAAAAAAACAGGTCATCAGACAAGTTTGTGTTTCAGATTGCTTTTTAAGGTATTTTTCTTTGCTTTCTCTGGTTGGCATTTGGCAACAACCATAATTTTGTATAAAAGATTAGATTTGTTTAGAGAAAATGCTCAAAACTAGAGTTCAGATATCGCTGAATTATGATATCCGATGATAATCCCCTATAAATGACCTTTTTCTACCTTAAGTTGATTATTTTTTGCACCGTATTACGAGTTCTTCCTGGTTCTTCCCTTAAGTTGATTAATTTTTTGGACCACATAAATTTCATGGAAAAAGAAAAAAGCTTAGGAATTAGAGTGATCATTGCAAATGGGTATGTCTTGGACCTACTTTCCACGACGTTATTGCAAGCAGGTGCTAGAATTCTCAATCTAGAAGTGTTTTTATTACTATGCCTTTTTTCTATTAGAATTCTCAAAATTATGTGGACGTGAGGTTGGCTCATTTATGATATAATATCTTAAACTAATTGTGATGCTCAATAATTTTCTAGGACATTAATAATCATGAGACAAAAGTAATCACTTTGGTGGTAATGCAGGGTGCCAGGCAAGGCAAGCTTGGATATCTGCTACATGTGCTTACGGTTTCTGGAGTTGCTCTCTTATGCCGTTTACACAGCCCATTTTCCTATGTATCTGGTTCAATACTGCCTCAGGATGATATAGTTGAATTTAACCTCCAAACACACACAGAGTGCTAAGGTTACTGCTGTAACAGCAAAGTCAGGATGTCTTGTGATTGGGCTGCAAGATGGGTCAATCTGCAGTTACAGCCTTGGCAAATTAGCTCCTAATTCACCAGGCAAGTACTACAATGTTAATTCACAGTAACAGTCGTCGCCGGCGTTCAGGCACAAGGAGCGGGTGATGCCTTGCCATGGAATGTGGTGTACTGATGGTGGAGTGGGAATTGAGAAAACAATTGTGCGGGGGAAAGGGGTGAATGGACAAGGAGCAATATTGGCATTTGGAAAAAATTGCTAACGTTAGATGTCACAGTGTTATATTTTACAATCTTCACTTGTATTTTTGTTGTCATGTATTGGGGTGTACTGGATAAAAGATTTTGTTTTGCATTATCAATTGAGCATGAATAATAGTACAAGGTGTGGTTTAATTTGATGTCCTGATTGGCTGCGGCGACCCCTTGCAGGCGAGCCGAACGGCGGCGACGGCGGCGTTCAGGCTCAAGGAGCGGGCGATGCGGTGCCATGGCATGTGGTGTACTGCTGGTGGAGTGAGGATTGAGAAAACAATTTGTGTGGGGGAAAGGAGTGAATGGATAAGGGCAATATTAGCATTTGGAAAAAATTGCTAACGTTAGATGTCACAGTGTTATATTTTACAATCTTCACTTGTATTTCTGTTGTCACGTATTGGGGTGTACTGGATAAAAGATTTTGTTTTGCATTATCAATTGAGCATGAATAATAGTACAAGGTGTGGTTTAATTTGATGTTCTGATTAAATATCGTAGTTTTATATCCTGCGGAATGTGTTGTACTAGCTGAACAACCACATCAATTTGTGACTTCATTATTGATGAGCCTATGATTGACAAAACAAGTTCACTATTTTCAACTTTATCTATCCAGTTTACACTACAATTTTTTTACTCTCCTCACTGTCCTAGACACATTTCACCCCTGATTCATCTCTTGTGAAAAAAAAACACTTGGTGAACATTTTTGTACCGAGATTTTATTTAACGAATTTTTTGCTTTGCCATTAAGAGCAAGTCTACTATTTAATCTACTATTATACCATGTGATTTTTACTCCAATGCAATGAAGACGAAAAAAATGAGATGTACATTCACACCTTCTGCAATGAGACACATAAAAATAATCTTCTGCAATGAGGCACATGAAAATATTTTTTCGCCTCCTGCTGCAGCGCACGGGGCACCTTATTTTTTTTACTAGTAAAGAGAACAGAGTTTTCACCTTCGTCCGTCCGTCAGCCCTCGAGCACCGTCCGATCGCCATCCTACGGCTCCACCCTTGCTCCTCCCTCTACGCAGGCATCATCCACCGTTGATTTTCAATCCGATGGCTATCAGCCTCCCACATCCCACCGCACAACCCTAATCCCCAGCGGCCCAGCCCCCAGCCCGTAGCCCCCAACGGCCCAACCCCAACCCCAACCCCACGCTCGTCGCTCCCCCGTCTCCCCTCTCGCGACCCCCATCTCTCTCTCCCGCCGTCCCTCCCTCTCCCCCATCGCCACCAACGCCGCCGCCGCCCCCTCCCTCTCCCTCACCCGCGCGGCCGCCTCCCCCTCCCTCCCCCTTACCCGCACCTCCGCGGCCTACCGTCGCCTCTTCAAATCTCAAATCTCAACACCAAAAAGGCTAAAACCCTAGGATGGCGAGGTCAACCCACTCCGGTCTCGCGACCGCTCGGAGGCGTCGGCAATCCACCCGCACAACCGCTACGCCGGCGGGAGGGCGACGACGAGGGACTCCAGCAGGAGGCGCTTCTTGAGCCAGGCGGCGGCGGGCTCTCCGGCGGCACACGCACCTTCTCCTCCGGCATGGGCGCGACTCCTGTCTTCAACCGGTGCTCCGTGCTCCGAGGCCGTAACCCAAACCCTTAAGGCTTGAATCCTTTTTTGGCTTTTCTCTCCCCAAGCCAACGGAAACCCTCCCTCTCCGTTGGCGGCGAGCAGACCTACCCTAACCAGTCGCTCCAATGCTATCGCCTCCTGGCGTTCCTACCCCTCCAAACCCCACTAAGCCCTTGGCCCCTCTTGCCATCCATGACGTCGGAGGACGAAGTGAATGCGACGGCGGCGGCGGAGGTGCCGCAGGGGAAGAAGCAGCGGCACAAGGGGAAGCACGACAAACCCAAGCCGTGGGACGAGGACCCCAGCATCGATCGCTGGAAGGTGGAGAAGTTCGACCCCTCATGGAACGACGGCGGCATGCTGGAAGTCAGCTCCTTCTCCACCCTCTTCCCCCAATACAGAGGTAATCACTCGTTCCCCTACGATTCCTTGCAAAGCAGAAGTGTTCTGTATTTTATGGGATGCGATTTGATGAGGATGTTGCCTGTCGAGATGCAGAGAAGTATCTGTAGGATGCGTGGCCGATCGTGAAGGGCGCATTGAAGGAGTTTGGGGTCTCCTGCGAGCTCAATTTGGTATGGATGGATTATTAGGGCTTGTTTGGACGTTTTGAGCGTTCTTAAGTTGGTGGAGTGTTCCTGTGGTCGCGAGCTGGAGCTCAGCCAAGGGGAGAGAAAGAGGAGGGAAGGAGGAGGAAGCGTAATAACTTCGTATAGCATACATTATACGAAGTTATACGACATCCATTGCCGGTTCATCTGCACCAATTAAATTAATAAGAACACTTATTATATTTTTCAAATTGAAATATTTAACTCGAAATAACTAATTATTATATTTTTTAATTACCTCTAAACTTTCTTGATTTTTATAGCTAAACCTCACAAATTTAAAAACTTTTTTCAAAAAAATTTTTATTTACATTTCAGACACAAAAAAAATTTATTACCAACCTAGCAAAAAACCTAGATCTATTTAGCTCTAAAGCAAATGAAATAATCACCCTACCTACTATTTTAAACTAATGTGAAACTAAAACCATCTAATAGATCACAACATTGCCTCAAAAGATCTAGAAGGGTGAGCTAGCTAAGGCACCATGCTAGATCTAGCTCTCTAAAACAAATAATCACCCCTACCAACTAATTTCAATATCTTATACATCATCAAAAAATATACAAAACTAATATGAGACTTAAAACCCCCAATAGATCTACATCTTGCCTCAAATTATCTAGAGAGAGAGAGCTATAGCAAAACAAACACCCTTCAATTCAAACAAGATTATTTAATATTTCTCCACATCCAATGCAAAAAGGTAAGCAACATCGACATGAAAATGATGTTTAGACCATGTTTACTTACCTTGAAAACCTTAATTTGGAGCTATTAGCCTCAATTAAAAATTTTGGCAGCACCTCCCCTGCATGAACAGCTTGGCCCGTCAGTGCTACACTGCTCGAGCTGCTTGGGGAGGAAGAAGGGGTTAAATGTACTGGGCGGGAAGGGAAAGGGCATATGCAAGCGGTTTGTTGCAGAGACAGCACACTGTAAGCGGTTCTTATCATGAACCGCTTACAGATTATTTCAAGCGGTTTGTGATATGAACCGCTTACAGTGTGTTATCTCTGCAAGCGGTTTGTATAACCAACCGCTTGCATATGCCCTTTCCCGCCACCCTCCCACCCGTTGGCCACGAACCGCTTGTGGCGATCGGGTCGCAAGCGGGTTCAAGCGAACCGCTTGTGATGACCCGCTTGGAAAGTCCCGATCCGTAGTAGTGCCAACTCCGCATCATTGGTCACTCAACAGCGTCGAGCGGTTCAGTCGGCCCATCACACCATGCTCAATCTGATATGGACAGGCCCAATAGGGCCCACGACATCTCCATCATCACCATCCGATGGAATGCGGACATGCCATGCTAGCGCGGCTGCGCCGTGCGCATGGTGATGCGCTTCGACTTCAACATCGATGTCAAGTTCTCGGGCGTCATTGCTTCAACCTTGAGGACAAGGTTGATTTGATGGGGGAGTAATGATATGGGCAGGCCCAATAGGGCCCAAATGGGCCATAAATAGTACCACGGGTACTGTAGCACGCATGAAGAGTACCCGCGGGTACTGTAGCGCATGGCCCCAGGCTACGATTATTTTAGAATATGTTTCTATCTATTAGGGATTAGTTTCTTAGAGTTTTCTATCTATTAGGAATTAATTTCTTAGAGTTCAAGTAATTCCTTTCTTGCTGTTCAAATCGATCTTTTTTTAAGATATAAGTCTGTTCTCCCTATAAAAGGAAGGGTCATGTATCTTTATTATCATCCAATCAAATGAAGTAAATTGAGATCTAGATCTCATAGGCGGTGGCTCTGATAACAGCCAAAGGCGTCGCCGACGATAAACGGTCGTCTCGCCCGCGTCAAGGGCTATATCCCCCCTGTTGCGTGCTTGCACGTAACAATTTGGTATCAGAGCTAGGCGATCCTCTCGTCATGGCTTACGAAGACTGGCGCTCGTGACTGTACTATCATGGTGGCTCCATGAAGATCGGCGTCTGTCCAAACAACCGAGGTCGTCCAAGTTTCAACCTTAAGGACAAGGTTGATTCGAAGGGGGGGAGTATTGATACACCCACGGCCTACGAACAGTATGCGCGGTACTGTAGCGGGGTACTGTAGCACGGTTGAGTTTGTTAGGGATTAGGTTTCTGTGGTTTCCAAAATTAGAATTAGGATTAGTTTTCTTTCTTATTATCCAAGTTGAGTCTTTTTTAGGGGTTAAGTCGGTCCTTTCTTAGGGCCTAAGTCAGTGCTCCCTATAAAAGAGAGGGTCATGTATCCTTTATGATTATCCAAGCAATGAAGAAAAATTGAGATAAGATCTCATAGGCGTCGCCGACGATTAAACGGCCGGTGACTCCGTACAGCCAAGGCGTTGCCGACGATAAACGGCCGGTGGCTCCGTACAGCCAAGGCGTCGCCGACAATAAACGGCCGTCTCGCCCGCGTCAAGGGGCTTACCCGTTGCGTGCTTATCAAGCACGTAACAATTTGGTATCAGAGCAGGACGGTCCCTCGGGATGGCGCTCCGCTCTTGGTACTTCGAGCGGCGTGCTTTTGACCCACCCGGTTCGGACCTCTACTACGAGCGGCTCAACAAGGAGCAATCCATCGGTGACCTCGTGGATCTGAAAAATGGTGAAGGCCGCGTCAACGACTACGCTCGTGAGTTCCAGCGGCTGCTTAGCCGCGCACCGCGGATGAGGAGAGAAGACGAGATCGATGTCTTCATCGCGGGTCTATCTGCGACATCGGCGAGAGATGTTCGTCGTGCTCGGTCGCGTGACCTTACAGACGCCATATACTTGGCACGTGAGGCAGAGCGCGAGGAAGATATTCGGATCGCGAAGGCGGCACCGGCCCGACACTGACCGGCGTTTAGTCGCGGGGCTGCCGAGCAAACCCAGGCTAATGCGGCACAGCTGAAGATGCCCATCACCAACTTGACAGCGAAGATCGACGACCTCGCCGAGAAGGTCGCAAACCTCGTCAAGGTGTTCGATAAGACGGTGGCGGCGCCCGCCGATCCAGTGCAGGAGATGTCCGATGCTAGCGTGGCGCTAGCTCTCACTAGCGCGCGCCCCGGGATCGGAACCGACGACGACACCAACACCGACGTCGTCAACGACATCAAGCATCATGAAGATGGTCCTACTGACATCGCCTTGCCGGTCTCCTCTCGAGAGATGGCTCCCAAGGCAACAAAGGGACAACTAGAACGACCTCACAGCACCTGGTCCTACGTCGCTCCACGTCTTCCTCCACGTCAAGCGCACCCGCAACAACCACGACATCGTCATCACCAACCGAAGGACCGTGTGCTTGCTGTGCCGGCACGGCTACGCCGTGCACATGGTGATGCGCTTCGACTTCAACATCGACGTCAAATTCTCGAGCGTCATCGCTTCAACCTTGAGGACAAGGTTGATTTGATGGGGGGAGTAATGATATGGGCAGGCCCAACAGGGCCCAAACGGGCCATGAATAGTACCGTGGGTACTGTAGAGCGCGTGAACAGTACCCATGGGTACTATAGCGTGTGGCCCCAGGCTGCGGTTATTTTAGGATATGTTTCTATCTATTAGGAATTAATTTCTTAGAGTTCAAGTAATTCCTTTCTTGCTGTTTAAGTCGATCTTTTCTTAAGATCTAAGTCTGTTCTCCCTATAAAAGAAAGGGTCATGTATCTTTATTATCATCCAATCAAATGAAGTAAATTGAGATCTAGATCTTATAGGCGGTGGCTCCGATAACAGCCAAAGGCGTCGCCGACGATAAACGGTCGTCTCGCCCGCGTCAAGGGCTATATCCCCCCAGTTGCGTGCTTGCACGTAACAGATGTTTGAGAAGATAAGGAAGGAAGTAAGTGGCAATTGTATTTATATAATAATTGTACCATTTGACTTTGTCAATACTGTTCTGTCAGGATTATTATACCTTGAATTTATGCTTTTGCTTTATACTTCTGCATACATCAGCTTATTTTGGTAAATATGCCTCAAGTGTTGTGGGGTTCTTTTTCCTCAAGTGTTGTGGGGTTCTTTTTCTGCACTAAATTTGTTTAAAGTCAATTGTCAGAATAACCATGGATTAATACATGACTGTGCACAGGAAGAAGAAGAGCGTAAAAAGGTCAAGAAGGATCCCAAGTCAGTTGTGCCAGCTGCCTTTGTTTCATTTCGTTCACGATGGGGTGCAGCAGTTTGTGCAGACACAACAAACCAGCAATCCAACTGTCTGGTTGACTGAATGGGCTCCAGAACCTCGTGATGTGTACTGGAATAATCTGTCTATTCCATTTGTCTCCCTCACAGTTAGGAGGTTGATAATTGCTGTGGCATTCTTCTTCCTTAACTTCTTTTATGTCATTCCAATAGCATTCGTACAGTTTCTTGCAAGTCTTGAAGGAATAGAGAAGGCACTTCCATTTCTAAGGAAAAATTGGTTTAATAATACATATTTAAATGGAAATTGGGAAAGTATGCCACAGGAGTTGAATATCCGCGAAATGTGCCTGGCTTCCGCCATTGGGGACGGCGAAAGCTTGCTTCTGCCATGCCGGGTGGCTTCCACCACCCCAGGTGGCTAAAGCTAGCGGCTTTCGCTGACCCGCGTGGCGGAAACAACGGCGTGCCACCACGTCGCCAACCTGCGAGCAGGCGCGCCGAACCTTCGCTGTGGCCTCGAAACCGATGTTAAATGTGCTGAAAACGAGAGAATACGTTTAATAATTTCCTGCTCAACTGTTGAAAACGAGATTAGGTAGTGTTGTATCATTTTATGCCCATTTTAGTTCTAGTATTTGTTCGGATTGTAATTTTTGTTCTTTTTGCATAGACCATTTAATTTATTTATAGAAAAATTGAGCATAGGGCTTTTCTCGAAGATCTGATGAATATTTTTTGAATAATTTATTTAGCTTTTTGATAGCACGCCGAAAGAAGGTTAAATTTTCCCACTATAACTAAACTAGTAGTAAACAAGCTATCAAAGAATCGGAGATAGAGATACCCTAATCTTATGTTTAGGGGTATTATATTTATTATAATTATTTACGCATAGGTGCATTTACGGGATTGATAAAATTTTTGTAAAAGTAACGTGATAAATTCATAAAATATACCTGATTGATATAATTTTTGTAAAATTTGAACTAGTTGCGCACCACTCTAATGTTGAGTACGTGCTATAGTTTGACCTATTTGTTCACTCAGCTGAGTGAAGTAGGAAAACTAAAAATAATAGAACAATGGTAAAATTATAAACTGTAATTAATTCATTGTGTCGTAGCAAGTAAACGGTTTATGGATTTAGAGAATCAGAGATTAAATAATAAAAATTAGGATTACATGATACAAGCAATGGTACACGTGATGCATAAGACAATCTACCATAGCAGTGCATCAGAACTAAACCTACATGTCTTAGGAGATTTAAAAACGTAGTTGTCATACACGATAATCATTCTACTGGATGCAGCGTGGGTATTTACCCTTCGCAAACGCGCTAGGTCCTGATTCTCTAGCTCTAGCAGCCCTATCATGCTTTCTGGCACGGTCTGCCTCACGCTCATTGAACTGCCATTGACGGTCAGCCTCGCGCTGTGCCTGAAACTATTCTCTCGTACGCTTGTTTCTTTCTTCACTGAGAGCATCTTGCCACCGTTCCTCGGTCCTGGCCCTGCGACCCGTTGCCTCCCGGTGCATCTGCCGCTCCATTTCGGGAGTCTGCTCTGCGTTCAAAAATTACACAAACTCGCATAATGGAGGCTAAAAAGATTGAGGTTAACATCTACGCGTTTATGTTCGTTAGAGAAGAAATAAGTAAGAAGTGACTTACAGGGTACTTTGCCCTCCTTTCCATCTCGGCAGTTCGGTCGTACGTATAGTTTGCGCACTTTCAATACCTTCTTCCGTAAGTATAGGACATGTCTTGGGACTTTCTCAAAACACAAAAACTACTGCATAGACACATGGACGGCTGAACACCTTCTGGGATAGATTGGTGGAGAGACTCCCTTGGTGGCGATGGGAACTCCATATGACTGTCTTGATCCTGAGAGGTTTGCGAAGTGAAGTGCTTAGAATGCTCTTGTTGGTTGTGCTGTTCGGAGGGAGACTGCGTGGGTTTAAATAGGTGATATTGCGTAACATGCTCGAATTGAATAAGACATACGTAACGCACAGTTCGAGATGATTTAATGTGTCATTGCAGACCTTTGCAGTGATATGTCACTTCAACAAGGACCGCTGGACCGCACAGTTCAAGATGATTTAATGTGTCACGGCAGACCTTTGCAGTGATAGGTCACTTCAACAGGGACCGCTGGACCGCACAGTTCAAGATGATTTATCGTGTCACTGCAAACTTTTGCAGTGATAGATCACTTCAACAGGGACCGTTGTACCACACAGTTCTACATGATTTAATGTGTCACTGCAGAACTTTTCAGTGATAGGTCACTTCAACAGTCTAGTCAGAGATTAGCAGTGATCGGTCATGTCGCGTACAGAGTAGGACACTTTACCAGCGATGAGTCACGTCGCGCAGACAGTACGACACTTTGCCAGTGAGGGTTCAAGTCGCACGGACGATAGGGCACTTTGGCAGACGTGTTACTAGCACATATCACATGGTACAAACACAGAGTCTGATGCTCATATTGTCTACATTATCAGTACGAAAAAACACACTGAACAATAGCATGACATACATAAACAGTGGCATGCATGACTTAGCGGAATTTAAAAGTACGTAACATGTGGGTGCCAGCGATTTACACACGACGCCTCCAACATGCAGGGCACAAGCATTCCGTGCGGACGTGCAACTCTAGTGTACGCCTTGTCATTTCGAGACGTTCGAGATCTGCGATCCTTGCATGGAGAACCATCATGTATGTATCTGCAGCCATTGAAAAATGTTCATCCATTTATGATGTCATACGACAATCATTTATCTATTTGGCAAAGGATACAAAGTTAGGTTACATACAAAAATAAATTCGTTATATATGAAGGTAAGTAAGCTCACTGCGTATAGAGGACATCGGTAGAATCTCCGTCCGGTCCAACCAGAGACTGGCCTATCGAAGGTCTGCACCACTGCATCAATTCCACATACACCCTTGGGCCAGTCCCGATGGATGTGAAGGCCGGGCCGCAGCATGGTTGACTCCATGCGGTAGTCCTGTTTCATTGTCCTCTGATGGGTAATGGGCTTGGCCTCCTGGGCCGGACGATTTCCACCAACATGGCCTTATCCATTTATTGCTGCAACGTTGTTCGGCCATCCTACTACGTTGGTAAATGTAATGTCCATAATTCTCATAATGGTAAATGTTTCTATGGTCAAATATTTTACAAGTGCTTGCTCGGTTGGCCATATCCACGAGTCTCCGACCTGGAGACAACACAAAGGCATATTTTTTTTTGGCCGATTTTCCATTTTCCATTTTCATTTAAGGTAGGTCACACAAAAAAGCATAAGAATTGACGCTCCGTTTGGCGTAGACATGGCAATATGTTTGTGTGGAAATCGCTGTCCCTTGAGAAAGTCATACGAACTGTCATACAACTTTGGGCGTACGTACTGGTCATGCGCTTGTTTCATGTTAATGATAATGTTTTATTATGTAATCACTGGTTCTGAAAACTAAAAAATTTGACGGTGACAACCAGACATGATAGCACAAGGTGAAATGACCCTCCGTTTTTTGTGACTTCGATCGGAATACAAGTAAACGTGAATTTAAGGCAATTGATCTAGAAAATAACATAGACAAATGCACCATCAAGTAATGCATGAAAGGTTTTGTACGTAGTCTGGGTCTTCGAGGTGCCCGTACTCCCTCCGAAATTTCTTTCGTCTGTAGCGCACTAGTTCGTTCGGAGTGTCAGGGTAGTGACATCCACAAAGGCATGTAAAATTGGTGCATGGGGATTCACCTCATATTGTGGGTCAATAACTAATTGTCTTCGCTGTCACTCTATCTCTTGCGCACTCAGTAGACCATTTACTCGGTGCTGTAACTGTTGTATTCTTCCAAGCAGACAGTCTATATATGTCGATGCAGCCATGAGGTATGGATCATCCATCCATTTTTTAAAGCCACAATCCTGTGCCTGCGAAAAGTTGAGTATATTGTTAATAACCTTTTTGTAACGTAATAAGGTTAATTTTGATTGTATACGCACCTGAAACATGGGACATCGGTAAAACCTACGGCCCGTAAAACTATCTGCAATACGATAAAAAAACTGCACGACCGTGTCGACCGTGGAGGCACTTCGGCCATCCTCTATAGAACTCGGGATCTCTAAGCATCGTCGGATTTGTGTTGTGGTGACCTCTCGATAATATCAGCAAATCTTCGGATGATGCATGTGCTTCAACTCCTGGGCCGTATGAAAGCCACCATCTAAGTGGAACAAATGGACGAGTAGTACTATGCATGCTATCCATGTACTACACATAAAGAGGACGGCAAAACACATACAACAGATATGTAAGCTGGTTGAACATAATAAAATCAGAAAATATAGTCACAATTAAACGGATTAAAAGAAGCGGCTGCATAAATGCAACAAAAAAAAAATGGTGAGGGTGTATAAATATATTTGAGCCTTACAAATGTTGGCTTCTATAGAATGAATTAAGAAATAATACAAAACTTTAAAAAAAAGAAGAAAACAAAATGTTAACAGACGCGGCTTGTAACTTTTTATTACGGTCCTCTTCTTCTTGTGAAGTCTTCGGGTGTCCAATGAAAAGGAGGTCGTGTTTAACGCATCCCCGCAGCTTGTGACGGTCCAAACTGTGTCGGCTGATGCGGGATGGGTTGGTCTGCCACCTGAGGAGTGGTGCCAAATTGGTAGGATTGTCCACTATATACATTCCAATTAGCAAATACATCCTCCTGCGGTGGCGGAGTCGGTGTTTGCATGCACCAACTCGACCCGTATGGCTGATCAGGTTGCGGGACAGGTGGGTGGGGGTGTACTAGTCGTATGTAACAATTCAGTGAATCCTACATCCGACCCAAACATTTGTTGCCATGCGTTGTTCACATCGTTCCAATCATCCGTGGTTTGCGCGGGTGCGTCGCCCCTATACCCGAAAAATTGTTGCATGCTGTATATGTCTTCTTTTCTCCCGACCGATTGAGTTGGTTGACGATTGATATCCAGCCCATGGGGTGATCCGTACACCGGTGGAGATGCAAACGGTGTAAAAGCTGAATGTTGATGGGTACCTATATCATGGGCCGAAGTGGAAGCTCGTGCCGGATCGGGAGGGGACCCAAACAGAACATGTCGAGGCTGCCTCTCCATGGATATTGTCCTTATTGGTGGGGCCGAATGTTGTGAGATAGGCTCGTGCGTCTCGACAGTCTCGGATCTGTCTCTGTTCCTTCTGTTTATGTTGATTCGGTGGCCTCCGACTGCCTGTATTGACGATCGCACACGGTCGCTCGTCCTTTAGAATAAACTACGAAGGGGATTCCCACTGCGCGATCCCCCGGCCTGCTTCGTTTGGGTCATGAGGAAGTCTGCCTCGTCTTGCACGTGCGCGTTCTCCTGTGTCTGTATTGAAACATATAAAACCGCTAGGTACGTAAGATATGAACTTCGAACATATGATCAGCCATGTACGCAGTCACACGTACCAGGCGGTGAACTCGTTAGCTATAGTAGCTGCGTACAGTTGTTGATGGTGCTCCGCTGGTCGATCTAATAGATGGCATCTTGTTCTCGCCCTGTACCAATTATAATAGACATTGTAGTCGTATGGATTGTAAGGTCCAACAGAAACGACGATATCCACAGTGGCTGCCTCCATCCAGCGAGTAATGTGTGATGCGTTCTGCACCGTCCAGTTAGGGTTGTGACCTGGCCGGTCCTCCCGAAATAACAAATAGTCAGCGTGGTTAGTATAAAAAAAAAATGTGATGAGTGTAAATAAATGTGGTTGATAGAAAGCATACCCATGCAAGCGACCGGCGTCTCGCTGTGGAGGAACAGGGACTAATTTACGGTATCCAAATTGGCGCAAAACATGCTCCGGTGAGAATACCTCGACAGCGTTCATGCATACTAGATGACATTTCATCAACCAGTAGGCTTTACTATTTAAGCGAATTGCCGAGATGCGTCCTCCTTCTTCTATTTCATGCATAACAATTGGAAAGAACGGGTCCCAACACACATCATTTTCAGTGAGAAAATCCAGGTCAGCAATGACAGCATATAGGACCCGTGGTCAATCTCGGAGGCCCAACGAAGCGTGGCATGCATGTACTTGTATCCAAGTGTGGGACGCTCTAACTCGTGCAGATCATCGGGAACGTCCACCGAGTAGTAAGCGTGCTTAACGCACGGTCGAAGCATGGGTAGGTAAAACCATGACCACAACTGTAACAACATAGGACAACCTGCCATGATCGAACTATCCGCCATCCTCCGACATGCATCTCACAAAGTGCTGTATGTGTCGGCAAGAATAGCAGAGCCCCAGCTGAAGCTTTCTGGCTGGTTCCCGTGAAGCGCATCAAGCGTGAGCTGGCGAGCAACCCACACAAGATGCGCACCAACTGAAGGGAATATGCCCTAGATCAATCATGAGATGATTGTGTAATACGTCTTTGTTCATGTACTTTTCGATAACTAGCTTATCAGGTTCCATGAATAATGGTCATAACTTTGTTCATCAAGTATGACTTGGTTGTGAGACACATTGTTTGTATGACATTATTCTAAACTGATCAGAGGGAATGACCCAACTTGTGCTTGGCCTAATGTTTAATCGCAGTATCGCATGCGACACCTTGATGCAAATTTGTACACTGTATTCAGAAGCCGCACAATAGTCAAAAAGCTTAAGATGATGTGCATGCGGAACCAATTACGTAAGTTTCAAGCAATATATAGGGAACCGAACGAATGCACATAAAGGTTTATGTCGAATTAGGAGCAGGAAGTCATGCAGATTGTTGCAGACGAAGTAGTGACTATGCATCGCAACACAACATTCATGTAGTGAATGTCGGGAAAACCGGCGGAGAGGTGGACACTAGCTCATGATACTGGCTGCGCTCGGTAAGTAGTCCCACTTAATCACACAACCCTTGATATATGGATGTGGCACTAATGAAGTGTACATTTCATTTCTCAGGTACATGGTAATGACGACCAATATCGTGAAGTCGTATAACAGAGTGTTTCGAGAAGTCCGTGATCTCCCGATATTCTCCATCATAGAGCTTACTTTCTATCGGACCATGTAGTACTTTTGAGACCGTTGCTATGCAGCAGAGCAGTTGGAGTGCATATTTGCTCCACACATCCAAGCGCTCATCGAGCAACGACGGTTGAAGGCGCAATTCCACCTGACCAAACTATATGATAGGACCACGAACGAATTCAAAGTTAGCTATCGAAAGAAGTACGTGTCGAGGTTTAACGCGTGCGACACCATCCAAACCCGCTACATTGGGAATTACAAAACAGTTTCCTCGTGCAAGAAGTCACGCTTGGAGCATATCCCATCCTCCCACGTGCTGCCTGACTGCCGTGATCTTAGCGGCAACAATGGCCTCCAATTTGTGTCCCTATACTACACAATGCAAGCAATGCGCAACACATGGAGACCAAAATTCTGAAATTTCGGAGATCGAAGCTATAGGACTATGGAGGCACTCTGTAAATAGTTGACGTTTCTAGCTACGAAGCGAGACAAACATGAAAGGCCACCCTCCGCACGGTTAATGGGTGGCATGGATGTATCCCAGTTCGAGGGTGGTTTAAGACTCTGTGCAAAATGCAAGCAGCATGTACATGTCCGTCGAAGGTTCCTTAATTAGACATGCGATACAAAGTACATTTATGCCCCCAACTAATAGTTATGTATCTATACTCTCTCAGAGTAATGTATTTGTAACCCTTAAATTAATGTATTTGTACTCACATAATTTGACACGAGTCACAAGATGAAACTCTCGGAGTTGTTGTAAGAGACGATCGACTCTAAGCACAGGGGAGGAAAATGGCCACCGGTGACAAGGTGGTTCTACATTCTATTATTTGCATTTTGATGAACCTGTATATCATTTTTATTAACATACACTTTTTTCGTATCTACGTCCTTTTCGGCTGAGGAGATCCAGGCTGCTGAAAAGACTACATGGGAGATTTCGTATACAGTTAGCACACTGTGAATTGCTCCCCTTTGCATTGCTTATGTACGGAACAAACTTGCCAGGTGGAGCGAGGACCCCTCTGTCGCATTTGCGATCAGAACTGTTAACCGCCCTTGTGGACAGATGGCGGCCACCCATACTTTTTAGTTCCATGTTCGAGATGACTATCACCTTGCGAGACGTCTTCCCTTGAAGGGTCGACCATTTCTTGTCAAGATGCTAGATCGACTTGAATGACAGCACTATCTAGAGAACAGGTAACGAACAAACGATTATTTCAATCAATTGAACAATCAATTACTTCTATTAGAAGACTGACAAGATTTAAACAAACTGCAGGTTCGGGGTGGCATATGCTGCGAAGAGTGAGCAGGGGGTGTCATTCTCGTGGTTGAAAGCGTTGGTAAATTATGGGCTTGCCCAGAAGAGGCGGACTTTCAGACCATGAACATGCACTACGAAGTATACCTACTTCTGTTACTTCGAAGTGTTATGTTCACGCACACCAATGGAGACGCCATTGATGCGCATCTTGTGCGGGTTACTCGCCAGCTCGCGATTGATTCATTTCATGAGAATCAGCCAAAAGCTTTCAGCTGGAGCTCCGCTATTCTTGCGGACCAAATTGCGGACTATTTGGTTGTTCCCATCAGCAGCTAGCGCGGTCAAAAGCGTCCCACGGTACATCCCTTTAAGAATGTACCGTCCACGCAAAGCACTGACTGGCAATGGCTAAATGCTTCTATGCAGGCCCAAATGCCCAGCATAGTCTGAACATGTGCGTATGACCTTCAGCATAGGATCCATCTGCCAGCTACACGGCCTGCTGGTTAATTCCCCATGCGGTGCTTGGGTTGGTCAATGCTATCTGAAATAACAGATGGGAAGCCTAGTTGTACGATTCTTTGAATACCACAAATATCGTCATTAGTGCCTTTTGTTTTGCCCGCCAAGCAAGGTGGTATAGGATTATCATCCCCGTTCGACTCTGCATCTTCGCAATTATGGTGTTTGGTGATTGTTTGATGTATGAATCGACAATGTTAAGGAGTGTCTGGGCTATGTACCTGGCATATATCCATGACCTTGTTCATGCTTAGAACACCATCCGCGCTATAAGTGTGCGGTTCATATCATGAGATATAAAGTATTGATCATGCTTCGGTGTATGGGCCCGTACATGGTATGAGTACTCTTTTTTGCACCGAACCACATATATATCTTGCCCAGACAGTAGCACTTTGTGCTCACGACGGGTGATGATGCCGAAATTGCGAATGAAGTGTTGTGCCTCCTCCTTACTCTGGAAATTTTGTCCTATTTGTATATCGTTATGCCTGTATCATTAGCTAGAAATCTAGGAGAAATTAGCTATAACGCAGTTCGTTGTTTATACTTGGCGAAAGTACATGACCGCAGGCCCTCTATCGTCCTCGCCATCATCTACGCCTTCTACCGTCACATCGACCTCATCATCTTTCATGGCCGCCACATCAATCTCATTAGCTACGACAACCCTATTATGTGCTTGAACGCTCACCACTACTTGTGCGGTTTCACCTCGCGATGAGCCACCAACCTCTACCGTGTTATGGGTAACATCCATATCAGCCTCTACAACCATTGACGATACTGCACTTATGCCTAGCTCTCCCCCTCACGTGGTACCACCAGAGCATACACAGCAATCTCGAATGCTTTCTCAACGGACTTTGTGACATACAAGTCTCTGGAACATCAGTTCTGAAGCTTCCACAGGTTGCACACTACATGCGTAATGTCCGAGACGTAACGGGGCCGAACTGCCTGTAGGCGCACTTTGAAGCTTCGTCGATATATAACAAGTGTTCGAGCTAACACCCCTACGTGAAGATATATTGCGGCCTGTGTATGTGTGCAACTATGCATGCTAACAAAATGACCATGCACTTCTGTTGTATCGTCCCCATAAAAAATATGTAACATTGTATTCATAAAGATTTGTCGATGTGTCATTTAAAAATAATATCACTCATCTATATATGCATAGTAATATTCAGTAATATATTTAATTTTCATGATCAGTTAATCATGTATGCTCTATTTCATTTTTGATGGTTCTTTAGTCCTATTTATTTCCATTTCAAATATGCCATATTTAAATATACAAATTACAACATGAGAGACCTCTATTTCATTGTTCAGCTATGCAATAATCAACATATAAAATATTGCTAATGTTGCAATGCTTATGGAGTTATTAAAATAAAAATGATTACAACATTCATACCTCCGAATAAGATCTTTCATGCACAATCTGGTGTACATATATTTTGTATTTAACACGATGCCACGATGACCTTCCTATTCAATCACATGAAATAATGACAACATGAGCAAAGCATTATCTTCCGTACACTAGACCTAATTAAATGTGTACCGCATAATAAATATAACCTTTAATATTTCCATAGCAACGGACACATGCAGACACATCCAACAATACTTATTCTTTCTATTCCTCCGGTATAGAATAACTCAGCACATGCACATTTATCATATTACATTTTTTTCCCTATATTCGTTACAAGCTAAAATAAATCCCATAATTTTTAGGATTTTTTAGTGACAATTTCAAAATTGTAATTAATAACATTTTTTGCATTTATGCGCTAAAAAATCCCCTAAAAGATTATAATAATGTTTATTTCTTAAATGTCCTAAGTACCATTCTTTATTAACTAACTGACTTTATTAAATACTTAATAAACTAACTTACTTTATTAAGCATAAAAAATAATTAACTATCTGACTTTATTACGCATGCATCTTCACAAACTATTTATGTTATTAGTTAATATCACATGTGCAGCTTCGACCTTAACAGTTTCTTATCACTACTACAAATTATTAAATAATTAGTCATTATTCTATGCAAATTCTATATGTCTAGTCATGACGACATTACATTTCACTTATTTCTTACATAAAATGATAATCACTGACACTACACATCTATTTTTTCGCAGGCGCATTTCTGCAGCATAACAAACTAATTACCTAAGTACCTTACCTAAGTACCTAACTGATTCCTGTTCTTGTGCATGCATGCCCGTACGTGCAACAACTATAATTTTTTTTACATGCCAAACAACGGTAGTCTTTATTAATATAACAACTTCCATAATATCTATGCTACCAGTTAATAAAACATTCGTGCTTGCATTAATACACTATATTTTAATTTCTTTTTTACATTAAAATAAAAATATTTAGTTAAATTACTCGAAACATGACTTGCACAGTCAACCTTAATATTTTCTTACCGCTACCGAAAATTAGTCCACACTTAGTTATAACATGCATAACATAATGCTACATTCTAATACATTAATTCGTACTTGCTTCTACTACATTCTATAAGTCTACAAATTATTCTATAATTATTCATTAATCTAAGGGAGATTCTACATGTCTGGTCATGACAAGATTAACATTTAACTTTGTTCGTACCTAAAATGCTAAGCATTGTCCGTTGTTCTTGTGCATGTGAGTGCAACAATCACACCTTTATTATTCAGTTAGCTTACTTCAATTATGAAATGCAGATTTGGTCTTAATATTTTCTTACCACTAATATAAATTGTTACTCCCTCCGTGCAGGATTGATCTACGTATTTAGCTTAGGCATCAAGACCCAGGCTTCATTAAATCACAACTTAATCTAATTAATTCCACAACCGCTGCATATATCAAGCTAGCCGCAGCATCGCCTCGACTTCTGATGTCGTCCAGCGTTGCGCGCTCCCCGATTGGATTGGATTAGCATAAATGCCATCCCACATCTCGAAAAAATTGGTTCAATAATATACAAATAAATGGAAATTGTAAAAATATGCGTCAGTGGACTGGAATGCCGGAAATGTATACGGATTCCGCCACCTGGGACGGCTAGAGGCAGCTTCCGCCGTGCTAGATGGCTAAAGCCGCTGGTTTTGGCCACTTGGGGTGGCGGAAGCCACCTCGTGCCGCCATGTGGCCTCGGCCGCTAACTTCCGTGCGCGCCGGTGCTGTACCATGTTGCCGCACTCACTCCGAGGCAGAACGGCTTAATAAATTTCTTTTTTTCTAAAATTTGAACAAGTTGCGGACCACTCTAGTGTTCAGTACGTGCTATTATCTAAATTATTTGTTCATTGTATTGAATTTAGTAGGAAAACTTAAAAAAAGTAAACAATGGTAAAATTATACACGGTGATTAGTTCGTTGTATCGGAGCAAGTAAACGGTTTATGGTTTTAAAGAACCAGAGAGTAAATAATAAAAATTGCAATTACATTATATAAGCAATGGCACGCGTGGTGCATAAAACAATCTACCATAGTAGTGCATCATAACTAAATCTACATGCCTTAGGAGATTTAAAAACATAGTGGTCATACACGATAATCATACTACTGGGTGCAGCGAGGGTATTTCCCCTTCGCAAATGCGCTAGGTCCTGCTTCCCTAGCTCTAGCAGCCCTCTCGTGCTTTCTGGCAGGGTCTTCCTCACGGTCATTGAACTGCCGCTGTCGATCAGCCTCGCGCTGTGCGTGAAACTCTTCTCTCGCACGCTTGTTTCTTCTTCCTTGAGGGCGTCTTGCCACCGTTCCTCGGCCCTGGCCCTGCGCCCCTCCGCCTCCCAGTGCAACTGCCGCTCCATTTCGGTAGTTTGCTCCGCGTCCAAATATTGCACACACTCGCATAATGGAGGCTAAAAAGATTGAGGTTAGCATCTGCGTGTATATGTTCGTTAGGGAAGAAATAAGTAAGAAGTGACTTACAGAGTACTTTGCCTTCCTCTCCATCTCGTCTATTCGGTCGTACGCATAGTTTGAGCACTTCCAATACCTTCTCCTGTAAGTATAGGACATGTCTTGGGACTTCCTCAAAATGCAAAGACTGCCGCGTAGACACATGGACGGCTGAACACCTTCTGGGACAATTCGTGGAGAGACTCCCTTGGTGGCGATGGGAACTCCATTTGGCTGCCTTGATGCTGAGAGGTTTGTGAAGTGAAGTGTTTAGAATGCTCTTGTTGGTTGTGTTGTTCGGAGTGAGACTGCGTGGGTTTAAATAGGTGATATTGGGCAACATACTAGAAATGAATAAGACATACGCAACGCATAGTTCGAGATGATTTCATGTGTCACTGCAGACCTTTGCAGTGATATATCACATCAACAAGGACAGCTGGACCACACAACATGGCCTGTCGTGTACAGACGTATTAATGGCCGACATGTGAATGGCAGTGATGGGTCACGTCAGTGGCACTTTAGCTGAGTTATTATTGTTTACAGATTCACAGTGGTAGTTGGCAAGCTAGTAGTAAATGCATTCGTATTACAGTAGACTAATATATTTTTGCCATATTATGCCGGATACATTCTGCATTAGTTTAAGGCGTTTGGTTTGGATAATGACATACGCAAAGACACCATCGAGTGTTACACGAATAATTTGGTTCGAAGTCAATATCGTCGATATGGCTGTATTCCCTTTGATGTATCCTTCGTCGGCGACGCACTTCAGCATTAGGCGTGTCGGGGTAGTGGCACCCACATAAGCATTGAAAGTTTGTACATGGGGGTTCGCTTCGTACTGTGGGTCGAGAACCAATTCTCTTCCCTGCGCTGCCATCTGATTGGACATCTGAACAGTCGTTAGTCGATCCTCCAATTCGTGTATCCTCGCGTGTAGGTGCTCTATGTATGTCGAAGCAACCATCGGGAATGGATCGTCCATCCATTTCATGAAGCCGCAATCCTGTACCTGCAAGGAATTGAATCCCACCACGTTGGTGTTAAACATGTTAGCGCATGTCAAATAAATGCTATACGCACCTCAAACATGGCACATCGGTAAAATCTACGGCCTGTGAACCCATCTGCAACAAGTTCAATTGTCTGCACAATGGTGTATACATGGTGACACTTAGGCCAACCTCGATAGAACTCAGTACCACGTATCATGGTAGGGTTTGTGTTGTAGTGAGTCATATGCACGAACGGCAAATGATAAGAGGGTGCGTGTGCTTGAGGTCCTGGCCCGTAAGATTGCCACCATCTTTGTGGCACAAACGGGCGTGTTGAAAAATGAACGCTATCCATGTGTTGCCGCACTAGACTGTACTACTGGCTTTATATAGGCAGGTTCGCAGTGATGGGTCACGTCGCGCATATGGTAGGGCACTTTCGTAGTGATGGGTCACGTCGCGCACAGGGTAGGACACTTCGGCAGTCATGGGTCACGTCGCGCACAGAGTAGGATACTTTACCAGTGATGGGTCATGTCACGCAGACAGTATGACACTTTGGCATTGAAGGGTCAAGTCGCACAGACGATAGGGCACTTTGGCAGAAGTGTTACTGACCACATATCAAATGGGCACGTCGTGCACAGACGTGTTAATGGCAACTGGTAAGTGGCAAGTAAGTAGTAAATGCAATCTCCATAACTTTCATAGTGGCAAAACACACCAGACGATAGCATGACATACATAAACAGTGGCATGCATGACACACGCGCCGTTTGTTATAGTCGTGTGTCGATCTTATTTCTACCATGCCTTAGAAGAATTGAAAAGTACATAACATGTGGGTGCCAGCTAGCTAGCCGCGTTGCCTCCGGCATGCAGGGCACAATCGTTCCGTGCGGACGTGCAACTCTTGTGTACGCCTTGTCAGTTTTACCTGATATTCGAGATTTGCGATCCTTGAGTGGAGAACCTTCATGTATGCATCTGCTACCATTGAAAAAGGATCATCCATCCATGATGTCATACGACAATCATTATCTATTTTGCGCAGGATAGAAAGTTTGGTTACATCCTAAAATAAATTTATTCTATATGAAGGTAAGTAAACTCACTACGTATAGAGGACATCGGTAGAATCTTCGTCCGGTCCAACCAGCGACTGGCCTATCAAAGGTCTGCACCACTGTATTAATTCCACATACAGATTGGGCAAGTCCCGATGGATGTTAGGGTCGGGCCACAACATGATTGACTCCGTGTGGTAGTTCTGTTTTATTTTGATTGGAAGGTCCTTCGATGGGTAATGGGCGTGGCCTCCTGGGCCCGAGGATTCCCGCCAACTTGGCCTAATCCATGCGATGGTGGACCGTTGTTCCAGATTGGGCAAGTCCCGATGGATGTTAGGGTCGGGCCACAGCATGATTGACTCCGTGTGGTAGTTTTGTTTCGTTTTGATTGGAAGGTCCTTCGATGGGTAATGGCCAATAGGCGTGGCCTCCTGGGCCCGAGGATTCCCACCAACTCGGCCTAATCCATGCGATGGTGGACCGTTGTTCAGCCATCCTACAACGATGGTAAATGCAATGGCCATAATTCTCATAATGGTAAATGCAATGGTTACATATTTTACATGTTTGTAAATGTATATACAAAGATACATGGACACAGATCAATACAAATTCTTAACAGAGTCAGCTTATAAAATTTTATTACGGTCCCCTTCTTCTTGTGAAGTATTCAGGTGTCCAATAGAAAGGAGGTTGTGTTTGACGCATCCCGCAGCTTGTGACGATACAAACCGTGTAGGCAGATGCGGCATGTGTTGGTCTGCCACCTGTGAAGTGCTGCCAAATTGGTACGATTGTCCACTATATACATTTCAATTTGCAAATGCATCCTCCTGCGGTGGCGGAGCTGGTGTCTGCATGTACGAACTCGACCCGCCTGGCTGATATGGTTGCGGGACGGGTGGGTGGGGTGTACTAGTCGTATGTAATAATTCAGTGAATCCTATGCCCGACCCAAACACACCGGTGGGGATCCAAACGGTGTAAATGGTGAATGTTGGTGGGTACATATATCATGTGCCGATGTCGAAGCTCATGCCGGATTGGGAGGGTCGCCGAACGGAACATGTCGAGGTTGTCTCTCTATGGACATTGTAATCATTGGTGGGGCAGAATGTTGTGAGATAGGCTCGTGCGTCTCGATAGACTCGGACCTGTCTCCGTACCTTCTATTTGTGTTGGATCGGTGGCCTCCGACTGCCCGTATTGCCGATCGCACACGGTCGCCCGTCCTTCGGAATAAACTACAAAGGGGATTCCCACTGCGCGATCCCCCGGCCTGCTCCGTTTGGGTCATCAGGATGTCCGTCTCATCTTGCATGTATGCGCTCTCCTGTGTCTGTATTGAAACATATAAAACCGTTAGGTACCTAAGATATAAAGTTCGAACATATGATCAGCCATGTATACATTCACACGTACCAGGCGGTGCAATGTATGCTATACGAAGTTATTACGGTTTTAATAAGAATGGTTATGATCCAAGTTCTGGAAATCTGTGTGTACTAGCTACTGATCCAGGAACTAGTACAGTAGTCTCGTGGATTGTAAGGTCCAACAGGAACGACGACATCCACAGTGGCTGTCTCCATCCATCGCGCGATGTGTGAT
Source organism: Raddia distichophylla (assembly GCA_005191435.1). Taxonomy (NCBI): domain Eukaryota; kingdom Viridiplantae; phylum Streptophyta; class Magnoliopsida; order Poales; family Poaceae; genus Raddia; species Raddia distichophylla. The sequence continues at coordinate 51,809 of SPJY01032534.1, forward strand.
GCGTTCTGCATCGTCCAGTTAGGGTTGTGTCTCTGACTGGTCCTCTAGAAATGAGAAATAGTCAGCGTGGTTAGTATAAAAGAAAATAAAATGTAACGAGTCTAAATAAAATATGGTAGATAGAAAGCATACCCGTGCGAGCGACCGGCGTCTCGCGGTGGACGAACAGGGACTAATTGACGGTATCCAAACTGGCGCAAAACACTCTTCGGTGAGTATATCTCGGCAGCGTTCATGCATACTAGATGGCATTTCGTCAACCAGTAGGCTTGACTATTTAAGTAAGCTGACGAGATGCGTCCTCCTTCTGCTATTTCATGTATAACACTTGGAGAGAACGGGTCTTAACAAACATCATTTTCAGTTAGAAAATTCAGGTCAGCAACGACATGCATATAGGACCCGTGATCAACCTCGGACACCCAACGAAGCGTGGCATGCATGTATTTGTATCCAAGTGTGGGCGTTCTAACTCGTGCAGATCATCGGGAACGTCCACCGGATAGTACGTGTGCTTAACGTACGGTCGAAGCTTGGGTAGGTAAAAGCATGACCACAACTGTAGCAGCATGGCATAACCTGCCATGATCGAACTATCCGCTGTTCTCCGACATGCATCGCACAAAGTGCGGTATGTGTCGGCAAGAATAACGGAGCCCCAGCTGAAAGCTTCTGTTTAATTCCCATGAAGCGCATCAAACACGAGCTGGCGAGCAATCCACACAAGATGCGCACCAACCGAGTTTCCATTTGTGTGCGTGAACATAACACTTCCCCATTTATGTGCGCGAACATAACACTTCTAAGTAATAGAAGTAGGTATACTTCATAGTGCCTGTTCACGGTCTGAAAGCCCGCCTCTTCTGGGCAATCCCCATACTCCGCCAATGTTTTAAGCCACGAGAATGACACCCCCTGGTCACTCTTCGCACCATATTCAGCGCCGAACATGTAGTGTTATTTTCATGATGTAAGTGTACAAATATAAATGATTAATTGTCCAATAGATTGTTTCTTACCTTTCTCTACGTAGTGCTGCCATTCAAGTCGCTCGGGCTTGATGACAACAAATGGCTGACCCTCCAAGGAAAGACTAGTAATCATTGCGACATCTCGCAACGTGATGGTCATCTCCCCACAAGGAAAGTGAAATGTATGTGTCTCAGACCGCCATCTGTCCGCAAGTGCAGCTAACAGTTCAGATCGCAGATGCGGCAGAGGCGTCCTCGCTCCACCTACCAAGTTTGCCCCATCCATGAGCAATGCAAAGGGAAGCAATTCGCAGTGCGCCAGATGTACACGAAATCTCCCATCTAGTCTTTTGAGGAGCCTGGATCCCCTCAGACGGAAGGGACGTAGCTGCGAAAATAGCGTATTACCGTAAAAATCATATATACATTGATTAAAAAATAATAGAATGTAATGCCACCTGTACACCGCCGATCATTTTTCTTGCCCTATGCTTACTGTCGATGACCTCTTTCAACAACTCCGTGAGTTCCATCTTGTAACCTGTGTCAACTTAACGGAATATAAAGACATCTTGTAACCACTGTGAACTTAATAGAACACAAATATATTAACGGTAACCATATTACAAATACATTACTATAAGGGAGTACAGATACACAACTTTGAGTTGGGGAATACATGTATTTCGTATCGCACGTCTAGTTTGGGCATCTTCGACGGTCATGTCCAGGCTGCCTGCATTTAGCACACAGCCTCAAACCACCTCTGAATTGTGAAGCATCCATGTCACCCATTAATCGTACGGAGGGTGGCCTTCTAGGTTTGTCTCGCCTAGTAACTGGGAACGGTATCCATTTACAGGGCGCATCCATATTCCTATAGCTTCGATCTCCGAAGTTGCGAAATTTTGGCCTCCATGTGTCACGGATTGCTTGCATTGTATAGTACGGGGACACAAATTGGAGGCCATTGTTGCCACCAAGCTCACCGCCAGCACGTGGGAGCATGGGATATGCTCCAAGCGTGTCTTGTTGCACGAGCAAACTGCTTCGTAACTTCCAATGTAGCAAGTTTTCACGGTGTCACCTGCTCTAAACCCCGACACGTGCTTCCTTCGGCAGCTTACTTTGAATTCGTTCTTGGTCCTATCATATAGTTGGGTTACATGGAATTGCGCCTTCAACCGTCTTTACTCGATGAGCGCTTCGACGCGTGGAGCAAACGTGCACTCCGATTGCTCTGCTGCATAGCCCGATCTCGAAAGTACTCCATGGTCCAATAGAAAGTAAACTCTATGATTGAACATATCGGGAGACCACGAACTCCTCGAAGCACGTTGTTGTACGACTCTGCGATATTAGTTGTCATTACCTTATACCTACAAAATGACACGTATGCTTTATTAATATAACATTCGTACATAAGGAGGTGTGATCAAGTGGCAGTACTTACCGAGCGCCGTTAGTATCATGAGCTAGTGCCCACTTCTTCGCCGGTTTACCCGCGATCCACTGCGTGAACGTTGTGTTGCGACGCACAGTAACTCCTTCACCACCAACAATCTGCATGGCTTCCTGCTCCTGATTGGCCACAAACCTTTAAGTGCGTTCGTTCAGGTCCCTATATATTGCTTGGAACTTACGCAATTGGTTCTGTAAACACACTGTCTTGAATTTCTTGACCATCGTGCGGCTCCGGAATGCAGTGTACAAATTTGCACCAAGGTGTCGCATGCACCACCTCGATTGAACATCAGGCCAAGCACAAGCTGGGTCGTGCCCCCTTCAGAACATCCAGGGCATGCAATATACCATTCCCATGGTCTGATACCACACAAACACCGGCTTTATCCCTGACCACCCCAGTCTTCATGAATCGCAGGAACCGAAGCCAGCTATCATTGTTCTCACTCTTCACAATGGCGAAGACAACAGGTAATATCTGATTGTTCCCATCGGCAGCTAACGCTGTCAAAAGCGTCCCGTGGTACCTCCCCTTTAGGAATGTACCGTCCATGTAAATCACTGGCCGGCAATGTCTAAATGCTTCTATGCATGGATCAAATGCCCAACAAAGTCTCAATAGGTACATATGACCTTCAGAATATGAGCCATCTGCCAGCTGCACGGGCCACTGGTCAATTCCCCATTCAGTACCTGGGTTGCTCAATGCTATCTGCCGCAACAGACGGGGAGCCCAGTTATACGAGTCTTTGAATCCCCCGAATATCATCGTTAGCACCTTTTGTTTTACCCGCCAAGCAAGGTGGTATGGGATTACCATCCCTGTTCGGCTCTGCATCTCTGCAATTATGGTGTTAGGTGCTAGTTTGATGTCTGACTCGACTATGCTAAGGAGTGTCTGGGCTATATACCTAGCATTCATGACCTTGCTCATGTTTATGACACCCTCCGCGTTACAAGTGTACGGTTCGTACCGTGAGATAATGAAGTATTCATCATTCTTTGGTCTATGGCCCGTACACTGTACGAGCACTCCCCCTCTTTTTTACGCCCAACCACATAGACGCTATAAAAGGAAGGGTCGCACTCAATCCGCTGCGCTCCATCCTGACTGCTTCAGGTGCTCACTACGGTTCTCGCTGCCTCTGCTGCTCACTACGGTTCTCGCTGCCTCTATGCTCACTAAGGCCTCAGTTGATTTTACTTTCTCACTATCCTTGTCGAGGTACTGTGTTGTTTCAGTTTTTGCTCTTAATTTCATGCGTTTGAACGTATCAATAACTATGAACATATAAATGTTGTACAATTAATCATCCTACCGTGGGTCCCTTCTCCTTGCGTTTTAATAACACGATAAATATTATACATGAAATGATTGGTTCAAACCCCGTACTTCCAGTACAAATTATTTTAACAGCACAATAAATATTCACTTAACTAACTGAAACTACTGAAAACCTGGACCTAAAAATGCATGAAGGTCATGATGAGTTTAATGTGTACCACAAATTTTAATATTTGCACCCCTCATTTGTTCTTTCTAATCCACTACTCATTTTAGGAACCTTGTTGTTTTTAGAAATGCCATAATATAATAACCACTTTAGTTTTTAGGAACCTTCTTATTTTCTTACACGCATTCTTACATCATACTTAAAATGCTACGCATTATTACTGCACAATTATTTTCTTACAACCGCATGCATGCAACATAACGAGCTAATTAACTAATTGACTACTCCTCTAGTGCATGCCGGTGCAACCAAAACGTTAAATATTTGACATGAAATTTCAAGCACTAAAACTCCACACATATGATATGACTTCTTGTATCGTTCCCCCATTAATACATAATATCCTCATAACAACTTTTAATAGCAAGAATTAAATATTCAGGTCAATACCTACAAATAGCACAACCCTTAATATTTTCTTATAACTATTCTAAATTATTCTCAACAAAACAACTAATCTCTAGAAAATCATCACACATGCTCATGGCAGTTTAATAAAATGCATACCTTGTTAAAATTTCTGCAACGAACACTCTTTTACTAGATTGTTTCCTCTACCACTCAACGTAAAAACACCTGCATGCACATTCAGATGCAACATGTACGGAGAAAAATAAAAAACATGAGAGTCCCTCAATGAGAACAATGCGAAATCAAAACCAGCAGAGGCCTCACTGAGCACCAGGGCAATGAGATGTGTGGGCAGCGAGAATGGTGTGCAACGAAGTGAGCACGAGTCCTCCTTTTATAGCTGAAGTGTGAATTAAATTATCATAAACTTGCCATTTATTACTGACTAAATAATCCTTTACTAATTAAACAGGGTTCAAATACTACTGACAGACATGATAAGACGTGTGAGTGGCAGGCAGGATAAGACATTGAATGACCGCGCACCAGCCTTATAATGAGCACCGGCGTCTGTGCACACCGACAAAATCCGAAGTGTGTTTAGATTATCATAACCATATAATTTAGTAATCACTAATTACTCATTTACTAATTTATTACGCACTAATTTTTCATTAGTAACTAAATAAACCACTAATATACATGCCATTTATACCCGTGGCAGACATGAGGTGACCTGCACAGCAAAAGTTTTGTTTTTTTCCTGCGCATGCACATGCACTCGGCACTCACTTCAAAGCTCACTCAGTCAGGCACGCATTCCCGTGCGAGGGAATCCGACGCATGCAGCCGAGCCGCGAGCGGGAGCACGGGAGCGGTGGCGGGCCACGTGGCGGATGCTGGTAGCTTCCTGTGCGCGGCAGGGCGGAAGCCACCGCTTCCGCCGTGGGAGGTGGCCGAAGCCACGCTTCGGCCGCACGGCGTGGCGGAAGCGCGGTATCCGGCATACGCGGTGGCGGAAGCCATGTCCCATGGCGGAAAGTGTCTCATTTTCATCAATCCTGCGGACTGCAACATATTTTCCCAATTTCCATTTTTATGTATATTATTAAACCAATTTTTCCCATTTCTAAAGCCCTTAATTGAAGTGTAAGTCTACTTTGATGTGTTAATTGTTTCTGTTTATGTTGATGTTTCGAAAAAAAACTGTAACACCAGCTATCAGTTATCGCTAGGTGATAGTCGCTTGCCCAGTGCTATACATAACACGGATTCTGCTTAATTTCAAATATAATATTAAAGAGAATATTATTTCTTATTCCATCTTTTTTTTCGTCCGTTAACCCATTTATAGCTGTCCGATCTATGTTTTATCATTTTTTATTCTCGATTAAATTGGAACTATGCTTATGGAGCTATAGGTCTTTGGTCCTTGCTTATGGGGCTAGGGACGTGCGAGGATTTTTATTTCTCCCGTTGCAACGACGAGCATCTTTGCTAATTTATAAGGGGCTAGGTATTTGGGCCAAGCTTATGGGGTTAGGGGTGTGAAAGGATGTTTATTTCTCCCGTTGCAACGCACGGGCATTTTTGCTAGTGTACGTGTGTGTATATATAGAGAGAGAGTTATAGAGAGAGAGGGGGAGAGAGAGAATAAACTAGCGAGGCATATATCTCTTGCAAATATCCAGGCGCGAACCATCGCCATGGCAGGCCTAGTGCACCAGCGTGAGCACGATGCTCCTGCTCCTCCCAAAGCATGGCTCTTGCTGCTCTGCTCTCTCCTCATCTTCCTCGCGCACTACGGGCTGGCCGGCAGGAGGAGATCAGCGCGCGATCATCAACGCGGCCGCCGTCCCCCGCCGCCTTCGCCGCCGGCGCTGCCCGTCGTCGGGCACCTACACCTCCTCGGCGCCGCCCCCCACGCCTCCCTCCGCCACCTCGCTGCCCGGCACGGGCCCGACCTCATGCTCCTCCGCCTCGGCGCGCTGCCGGCGCTCGTCGTGTCCTCGCCGCGCGCCGCCGAGGCGGTGCTGCGTGCGCACGACCACGTCTTCGCGTCGCGGCCGCGCTCCGCCGTCGCCGACATCGTCCTGTACGGGGCGCGCGACGTCGGCCTCGCGCCGTACGGGGAGGACTGGCGCCTGGGCCGGAAGCTCATCGGCGCTCACCTACTGAGCGCCAAGAAGGTGCAGTCGTTCAGCCTCGCCCGCCAGGAGGAGGTAATTTAATTAATTACAATAATTAAAGGATAGTTACATTACATATAGCAGCTTTTAGGTCTTTTGATTCTTTGTTTTAGTTTTATTCGGATAATTAGATTTAAAATTTTTGTTATTTTTATACGGACCACTTGTGTAATATTTTAAAATCATTTCCAGAACTTAATAGGATTTTCCTCTAAATCTAAAAAAATAAAATTATTTGTGTAGCTTTTTCGTACCTTCTTTTAAAAATCATCAATTTTTCTAACTATCACAAAAACTAAGCTAAAACAGAGAATCGAAGAAAACCTAAATTATGACAAAAAATGATTCAGAATATATAATACACATCAGTTTATGGTAACCGATCGAAACGAGGTTGCCAGTGGTGATTTGCGTGTCCACGTACTTGCATATTTGCTCTCCAGGAAGAAATTAAAGCAATCGTACGTTTTGACGTGGATATGGTATGGTCCTCCACATACAATTAATTAGAGGATAGGTACATATAGACTTTTATAGCACAAAGCGTTCAGGATGTATAATTAAGATACGAGTGATTTGCTTGTCCTCATACTTGCATACCTGCTCCTCCGTAGAAAAGGTATCCGTTCTGATATGGATTTGTTGGTACACATAAAGCAATTCTGATAGTTTATTTCTGCGGGCTTGCAAAATAGCAGTGGCTTGTTTTTTTTAATTTTAGACATACGACTATTTTTTTAGTTAGCCCTACATTGTTTTTCCACTTTAGTGACTATTTTCCCAGTTTGTCTACACAATTTTTTTACTTAATTTATATTGGAAATTCAATAATGCTATGGATCGAACATCGAGGCCCAATCGAACGCCCGTCTACAATCGCTCCACACCTCACCAAGTGACAACATCCACCACACCGCATCTCTCTCTCTCTCACTCTCTCCCGCCGAATCGTGTGCTCGCTACTGCTGCTGCTACCGCCGTTTTTGCCGTGCAGCTCACCAAGCCACCCTCTGTCTCCTTACAACTGTCATGCTGATGCTGCTATCGTCGGAGCCACCTCCTCCTCTCTCTACATGTCCTATCTCCTTCCCTTGACGCACCTCCTACCCGACGAGTTAGGGCGCTAGATCTAGCGAGTATATGGGGAGCTTGCCGGATTTGAGCAATAAGAAGGTGAAGAGGGAGGTGTGCCATGATTTTTTTTAATTTGGAGCATCACACTTGATATGTATGGAACATTCGAGTTGTTTATCGAAACAACGATTTTGTTCTTCTGTAGCATCAAGTTTTGTATGGGATGGATAATTCACTATGCAACATGATTTTTTCAATCAGTTTTTGGTATGTTTCATTAATTGTTTTGTGTTGAACAAACTTAGATATATATTCTCACATTAATTTTTCAACTTTTTTTGTTAATTAATTGTTGTTTTTAGATAGAAATATAAAATGCACGTATTTTAGGTAAGCTGCATTTGGATATTTTGTTTAACAACTTTATTTTTTAGCATGTAGATCTTTTATAACTATTAGTTGAGCATGTGGATACGATAAATCTCAAAAGCAACAACCTGTCACTAAGTCGAAATAAATTATAGGAACAAGCAGTTTCTACAATGAAATATTTGACCAAGAAAAATAAATTATCAGAAATTTCAAAACCCATGTTTAAACTGAACAAAATACCGCTTGAAGCTTAAAATCGAACAAATTATTAGTACACATAAGCTAACTAGGATGGTTTTGGAGACCAAGCGACGGATGTCCAATTTATGGCGCCCGGCATATTCATTCCCCCGATCATCTTTTTTTTTTGGGACCGTCTTTGTTGCAGTCACCTGCGTTTGGGCCCGCGCGCAGGCGATTTTTCTGGCCGTTGGATCTTGATCCAACGGCCAGCTCGCTTGACCCATTTGCTTTCACACGTGACCGAGCCAGCGCCGTCTCCCTCCCCCGATACCCTTCGTCTCCCCCGATCCCGCTCCGCACACCTCCGCCGCCGCCGCCGCCGCCGGCAACCGCCCCGGCCGGCGGCACCCTCGCCACCGGCCCTCCCCCCCACCCTTAATCTATAGCCGGGGAGCACAAACCCCCCAAACCCTAACCCAAACTGGCCGGCGGTGATGTCGACGGCGGCGAGCTCAACGACGGCGACGGCGACGACTAGGTAAGCTCCCTCCTCCCTCCTCCTTCCTCCTCTCTCCACCTTCCTCCCCCTTCTTCCTCCTCTGCTGCGTGTTTTTGATTTGAAAATTTGGTTCAATTGATGTGAAAGAAAAAATCGCCTGCAACATTGCTAGATTGGAGGCGCCTGCGATCTAGCAAAACCGTTTTTTTTAAAGAGTGAAAACAATTACCGGAGAACATGGTGGCCATGCTCACTCTTAAGTGTTTTGGGCCATTATTTACATGAAAGTTACTGAAAAATTTAATCGAAAAAATTGTGATCAGTCGAGATGTCTTGAATAGTATAAGTAATTATGAAAAAACTATTTTAAACTAAAAAGAACTTTTCAAAATTTTAAAAAAGGACCACAAAGTACCGTATCATTTGATTTGTAAAATGGATAATTTAATTTATTTTATTTTAAAGTACAGTAGCATTTCATTTGTAAAATGGATAATTTACTTTATTTTATTTTATTTAAGCTGAAAAGAACAAGAACTTAGTCAAAATTACAGCTATATGCTTAAATTTGACCTAGACATAACATGCTTAAATTAAACTTACTATTTCGATACCATGTGACGTGGCTAGGTGAGCATGGTGATGGCCAGGGTCTGCGCGGCGGCGGCCGCCGGCGCACCGGTGGACATGACCGAGCTCCTCACCTCTTTCACCAGCGACCTCGTTTGCCGCGCCGTGTCGGGGAGGCACTTCCGGAGCGGAGGGCTGAACAAGCTCATCCCGGCGCTCGTCCAGGACACGACGGAGCTGCTCGGCGGCGTCAGCCTGGAGCAGTGCTTCCCGGCCCTAGCCCGTGCCGCCGCCGTGCTCGGGATGGCGGCGCCGACCTCGGCGAGGGCGAAGGCGGAGAGGCTGAGGAGGAGATGGGACCAGGTGCTTGACAAGATGATCGATCACCACGAGAGCTTGGGGGCGTCTCCTAGTCTCATGGACGACGATGACTTCATACATGTCTTGCTCTCTGTGAAACAGGAGTATGGCCTCACCAGAGAGCACATGAAGGCTCTCCTGGTCGTAAGTATTCCAAGCGTTTCATGCGCACCTCTCAGAAAAATATATCTATTTGATTTCTTTGGGTCATATAATTTGATAATGCAAGGTAGCATTTCCACGAATTTTCCCCAGCCATTTCCGTTCTGAAATTTGTCCACCTAAGTACCTGACGTACAAGTTTGCAAATATTCAAAGCAGCACGGAGACGCCAAGATTTTTGTATCGGTGAAATTTCGCTGAAATATTTGAAATTTCGGGTCATGTAGTTCAGGACCTAAAAGCCCATTATGATCTTATTTTGACTAAAATTAGTTCAAATTCGAATTTCGACCATATTTTTGCTAAAATTTGTATAAATTTGACCTTTGTTCTCCTTTGACAGATTTTGTTCGATATTTCCGTCAAAATTTTCGAATTTCGGATTTATCTCTCGGAAGAGACTTTTGTATAAACCCCAACTGCATATATGGCTGCACACTTGCAAAGCTGCGAATATTTCCACAACGCACGTACAAGTTTGCACAAATTTCACTGATCCGATCTTTAATTAATTTCCTTACGAATCCTCAGGACGTGTTCTTTGGAGCAGCGGACACATCAGCCCAGACCCTCGAGTTCGCCATTGCCGAGCTCATGAGTTGCCCGCGCGCGATGAAGAAGCTGCAAGACGAGCTGAGAAGCAGCATACCTGCTCAGGGGCAACGAGCCATCACCGAGGCCGATATGAACACCGGCGCCATGGCTTACCTACGAGCCGCCATGAAGGAGGCGCTCCGGCTGCACCCGCTGGCGCCGCTCCTTCCCCCGCACTGCTCCTTGGCCGACTGCGAGATCGACGGGCACGCGATCCCAGCGGGGACCCGGGTCCTGGTGAACACCTGGGCCATGGGGAGGGACGCGCGCTTCTGGGAGGACGCGGAGGCGTTCATGCCGGAGAGGTTTCTCGCCGGCGGCGGCGCCGCCAGCCTCAACTTCAGCGGGAACGATTTCCACTACCTGCCGTTCGGCTCGGGGCGGAGGATGTGCCCCGGGGTGAACTTTGGCGTCGCCGTCGTGGAGATCATGCTCGCGAACCTCATGCACCGCTTCGACTGGGTGCTGCCGCCGGGGGTGGAGACAGTCGATATGTCCATGGTGTTGGGGATAGTGGCGCGACGGAAAGAGAAGCTCCTGTTGGTTCCTACGATGCGTGTGTAGCTTGCAGCCTGTGATATGTACGTACGTAGTAGCTCCCAAATCGGATGTGTACCCTCTCCAGAGCATGTCGGAGTGGTTTAACCATAATTGAAAAGAAGAATGATTTGATCTTTGAGCGGTGCTATGGATCGGGTGTTTGATCCATAATAAAAATTCGGACGCTTTTTCGACATGCGATGTTTTAAATATAAACATGATAATGATGTTAATAGTGTCGGGACAAGGAAGATTTATTTACGAAACATGAAGAAACATGGACGAACATGCTGAAACATGAGTACAAGATGATGAAACAATATTGGGGGATAAAACTGCTGAAACATGGTATGTTTCAGCATGTTTCACTGTGTTTCCGAATAAATTTCACAACAAAACGCAAAAAAAAAAGAGAAAAAAACACTGTCCCCTCAGATCCGACGCCTTTTTGACCAAATCCAACGAGCTCCTGCATTGTTTTCGCCGGATTCAGCCACCAAAGCCATCTTTCATCACCGAGGGAAACATTAGGAGGAGATTAGGGAAGGGAACGGAGATTAGAGGATGAGGTATGATGGAGACATAGAGGGAGGCGCGGCTGAGCGGCGGCGTCAACGAACAGAGGCGCAACAAGTGAAGCAACAAGCATGGGCGCAGCGGTTGAACAGCGACGCCGGCAAGGCCATCGGTGGATCCAGGCGTGCGATGAAAAAAGCACCGAGGCGTTCGATCCCGTTGATCTTTCAGTCATGCCCTTTATTATCATGAAGGCATCTTTAAAATCTCATTTAAGTTATATAAACAAAACAAACCAGCTTTGAGAAATTAGACTCAGTAACTTTTCAAAGTTCGATTTAATATTTAACTTACTTTATCTCAGTCAACTTATTAATTCAACTATGCTACTATAAACATGTCCTAAAGTATCAGCCAACTCCTTGCCAATAATGTTAGAAAGATGTGATGTAGACATGCTACTGCAGAAAGGTACTGTCGACGGTTGGGATATTGACCCAAGTCAACTAAGGTTCTTAATAAATGAGATAGGAGACATGCCGAACAGAACGAACAACAATCAACGACGAACAGGGAGACAAGGGTTTTTATCCTGGTTCAGGCCTCTCGAATTTGCCAAATCGTGCAGGCGCAAAAAATTCCACTAAATTTCTACCGTTTTTCCACATTCCATTTTATTGAAAAAAAATGTTTTGCGATAGTGGAATTTTCCACCCGAGGTGTGCATGCATGTACGTGGCAGGCGCCTGCACAAATGAAAAATAGATGGACATGTACACAGGCTGGGCGAACTGGTGAAGTCTGATCGATCAGCGCATCCCGTACTCAGCCATCACATGAGATCGACGTCTCTAGCTGCACGCGCGTGGGAATCGGACGGTGGGCAGCGGCGCCTGCGGGAATCGCGATTCCGCAGGCGCCTGCAGATTAGCCACGTCGTTTAAATATAAACATGATAATGATGTTAATAGTGTTGGGTCAAGGAAGTTTTATTTAGCGAAACATGAAGAAACATAGACAAACATGACGAAACATGAGTACAAAGATGATGAAATAATGGGGGATAAAACTAATGAAACATGCCATGTTTCAGTATATTTCACTATGTTTCCGAAAAAATTTCACAACAAAACACAAAAAAAAAACACCGTCCCCTCAGATCCGACACCTTCTTGACCAAATCTAGCGAGGTCTTGCATTGTTTTTGTTGGATCCAGCCACCAAAGCCATCTTTCCTCACCGAGGGAAACATCATGGGGAGATTTGGGAAGGGAATGGAGATTAGAGGGAGGTGCGGCTGAGCAGCGGCGTCAGCGAGCAGAGGCGCAACAGGTGAAGCAGCGAGCATGAGCGCAGCGGTTGAACGGCGACGCCGACGAGGCCATCGGTGGAGCCAGGCGTGCGATGAAAAAAGCACCAAGGCATCCGATCCCATCAGACATCCGGTTAGGAGGGTTTTCGTTGATCTTTTAGTCCAGTCCTTTATTATCATGAAGGCATCTTTAAAATCTCTTTAAGTTATATAAACAAAACAAACCAGCTTTGAGAAATTAGACTTAGGAACTTTTCAAAGTCTGATTTAATATTTAACTTACTTTATCTCAGTCAACTCATTCATTCAACTCTGCTACTGTAAACATGTCCTAAAGTATCAGTCAATTCCTTGCTAATAATGTTAGAAAGATGTGATATAGACATGCTATTGCAGAAAGGCACATTATAGTAGGTTTGGAGTACTCATCATAGAAAGGGACATGTAGCCAAAGTTGCATTTTTGTCGGCCAAAATGAAACCAACTAATAAACTAGTGAATATAAATCTATTTTTGTCGGCCAATCACCAAATCGATAAAAATAGGTGGGCTAGTTCAGGTGAAAATGAATTTGAAATATTTTTTCAAATTTTTTAATCAAGTTGATCGACAAAAATACTGAAATATGACTTATCTCTTAAGTTTTTCGTGGAGCAGTAGAACGTTTAAACAACCTTCTTGTGTTCTCTAGGCATTCCTTTGGATTCGAACCGCGCTCACAAACGTCTAATCTTGACTCGTGGATGAATTCACGGGTTACTTGGATTGTCGATAGTTGTTGGGCCTTGGCCTTAGTTGAGTTCGATCGATAGCTTGGGCAATGTCCTATGCAGACGGCTTTAATAGCTCAGCAAAAGGGTTCATGCCAACTCGTAGTTCTCATTCGGCATTTTGATGAGGTCCTTTGGTATGTCGATGTGGCGTTGGCATCAATGGTGATGTAATAGAAGGAGGGATATATGTCACATTTATGTCCGTGTAACCTGTTGGTGATAACCTCATCGCATAATATATGGCAAGCTATACATATTGTTATGTAAATAAGAAGAGATAGCGAACATTCATCGATAATGTTAATACTTAGAGCATCCCCAACAATCCTTCTATCCCACGCCCTAAAACATTATTTATATACACATTAATAGTGTTTTAGGGGCGTAATAAGGGGCTATTGGGATGTTCTTACTATCGTCAAGAAATTTTCAAGTTAAAGGAGACAACTGAAATTTCAGAACTTTAATCACGTCCAATGGGACACTTGCAATTTTTCATCCAACTCGATGACATGCAATTATGCAACGAGCTTCGCTTTCCAACATTTGTATAAAATAATCAACAGTTCTCGCACAATTAAACTGCAATTAAATTATGCGGTATGACCATATTGTTTGGGGCGTATGTGTGGTGGCGTTGGTCAGATAGACGAGCCCACCGGCAGGACATTCCAAAAAAATATCAGGATAGGCCGGGCAATCTAGATTAAGGGCCCATGTGGCTACCGAGGCTTAAAAACACAGGGATTCTTGAGGGGATTTTTTCGGCACTTTCCTACCTAGGGACGGAATCCCTACCCCCACCCTCGGAAGCTTCCCATGACAGAATCCCCACCCTCGCCTTGTACGACTCAGTTCCCGTGCTTTGTCTGGGGCTCACGAAAGACGAGCAAATACATTTTTTCTAGCCATCATAATTCCAAAAATGTAAAAAAAAAAAATCTAACTATACCATTTGCAATATGTGTGACTGCTTCTTGGGCATTCCAAAACGCGGACATAATCAGAAAATTATGAAAAATAGAAAATACAGAAAACAAGAGCGCAGACAAAGGAAACAATTATACAAAAAAATGTTTTGGAAAACCTACTCATTCATAAATTAGACCTACACAGCTCTTCCATTGTTAATATTTTTGTACTATGGCACATATCCCAACTTTGCCAGAAACAATTTTACACAACAGGACTTCAAAATTCATATTATCATGCCAGTATCAC
>SPJY01032537.1:0-10433 GCA_005191435.1 Raddia distichophylla
TTTTATCCCCGACACGTTGTAACTAAGCCCCCTATAAATCTAACCTTGCGCGGCAGATATTGGGCAATTGGCTAGACATTTGCATAGCAAGAGAATAGCCAAGCAATATGCACATTAGCTTAGACACTCATTGTAACTCGCGAGAGGGTCTCGGAGTCCTTCTCGGGCAACTCTCACCACTTGTTTCTATATCTCGATCAACCAATACATTGGAGTAGGGTTATTATCCTCGCTGTATGAGGCCCGAACCACGATATATCACTGTCTCATTGTTGTTTACATCCTATATATGATGCCTTCCTCGGCACCTTGGAAGCGCGGGGCCAGGTAGGAAAGGGGCTCTTTTGGTCCCCCAAATCAAGAAGTAAGCTCGACGTGGGAGCACGTCTCCCGATCGTTGACAGCTGGCGCCATCCGTGGAGATCAAGTCGGCCGATCAAGGATAGAGACCACTCAGGTTACACGCGCCTTGAGCTCCAAGGAAGGTCCCGAGGATATGATCCATCTCCATGTAATTAGGAGATCAACACATACATGACATGTAACAGCATAACAGAATTGGCTATCGTATACCACGTGCTATCTTGTAACTCTATCTCCCCCTACACTATATAAAGGGGGGGTAGAGGCCATCGGCATAGGACATGTAGATCTCATACTCACCATCTTGGTCATCTTGCATCCCGCATCTTGATCAATCATAATCCCAGAGCACAGGAAGTAGGGTATTACCTCCATTGAGGGCCTGAACCTGTATAAATCCCTATCTTGTGCTATCATCTAGCTTAGTTCTTGCAAACGCCCCCTCATACAAATTCATTGCCGACGGTAACCCCCAGTTAACCATCAGTAGACACATAAGGCAAGCCGTGGCTTCAGCTTGAGAGGCATTCCAAACATTTTGCAAGTGACCAACAACCATAAATACAGATTGACCATGCTCATCTCTAGCCACAGCAACCCATCCACCTGAGTGATCTTCAGCCCTGAAAGTTGCATCCATGTTAATTTTGACATAGCCTTGAGGCTTCCACTTCATTTTCGGCGCATGAACCTTGCTGCCATAATCATTCTTTCCAAGACTTTCACAATCAGCACATTTCTCAGCAATAGTATGCATCACCTGACCAAAAGACATGCTCATGTTACCTTGAGACTTATTGTTTCTAACAAACCACCACACCCACAACAACACACAGGTAGTCATCTGTGATTTCAAGTCTAATCTTAACACCTCTTCCAGAACATTGGTTGATGAGGTGCAAGACACTAGCTTTGTTATGACATGCTCCAGCCCCATTTTTCTCCAAATTCTTTTAACTTGTTTGCATTTCAAAAAGAGATGGCCTCCATCCTTGTCCAGTCTCTGACACATTGGGCAGCGGGTATCCACCTCCACACCCCTGCGATTCAAATTCAGAAGTAGAGGAAGGGAATTGTGAGCTAGTCTCCACAGGAAGTGCTTTATCTTTGGAGCGACTTGAAGTTTCCACAACATGAATCAAATTCCACCACCACTATTACTAGAGGAAGATCCCACCATCCCCTGCTCTTGAATGTGACTATTAACAAAGAAATGGGAGGCGGAACTGACACTAAAAATTCCTTTTGGATCTGGTTGCCACGCCAGAAAATCCTCATTCTGACCTTGGATAGGAAAACATTTGATGATATGGGCTTCCTCTTGGTCAAAGATAGTATCCACTAAATCAATATCCTAGCAGCCCTGTCCATGATCGATTAAATCACTCACTTTGTTGATGATGAAGCCCCTCGGGCTGTGTTGACCAGCACACTACCCTCTCTAGGAATCCAAGGGTCATCCCAAATATTGATGGAGGTACCATCCCCAACTCTCTAGATGATACCTCTTTTGAGAAGCTGAATTCCCTTCAGAATGCTACTCTAGCTGTAAGACATGCCTTTCTTGTTTTTTTGCATTCAAAACACTGGAATATGCAAAGTAGAGACTTTTTAGGATGGCCGCACATAAAGAATCAGTATTTTGAAGCAGCCTCCATCCTTGTTTTGCCAACATGGCCAGATTGAAAGCATGCAGATCCCTGAACCCTATTCCTCCACTTGCTTTTGTCATAAGCATCCTATCCTTTCCTACCCAATGAATTTTGTTTTCATTATCCTGTTGGCCCCACCAAAAACTTAGGCTTTGGGCTGTGAAGCGGTCACAAAGGGTTTTTGTAAGATAAAAACAAGACATTGCATAGCTAGGCATCGCCTGCGCCATCGCCTTGATCAAGGTTTCTTTTCTTGCTTTTGAAAGCATCTTCTCTTTCCACCCTTGGACTTTCCCCCAAATTCTGTCCCTTAAATACTCAAAAGCTTGTTGTTCCGAAGTGCTTAGCATAGTTGGTAAACCGAGGTACTTCTCATTGAAAGCTTCAGTATGGATTCCTAAGCTCGCCATGAAGTTGTCCTTCTGTCCTTGGACTATGTTTGTGCTAAAAAGGATGGCTGATTTGTCCCTGTTAATGGTCTATCCAGAGCTTGCCTCATAATGTAAAAGAATTTCTCTCATTGTGTTGGCCTCACTAGAATCCACTTGCATCAGGAACAGAGAATCATCAGCAAAAAAAGATGCGTGAGGGGTGGAGAGTCCCTTCCTAGCTTGATGCCCTTTAACCTTCCTTGCTCCTGGGCAGTGTTAATTGCTGTGAAAAGAGCCTCATCACATATAACAAAAAGGTTGGGGGAAGGGGATCCCCCTGCCAAAGTCCTCTACTTGGTATGATCATGTCAGTGAGTGCGGAGTTGACTTTAACTTTATGCCTCACAGTCGAAACACATTTCATTATGAGAGTAATCCAGCTAGTTCGGAAGCCCAAATTTTGCATCTTCTCCAAGAAATCCCAATCAACATGGTCGTACGCTTTTGACATATCCACTTTTACTGCCTCACAACCCTACCTCCCCTTCTTCTTTTTCCCCAAAAAATGTATTGCTTCTGTTGCTAGAAGAACATTATCAGTGATAGACCTCCTCAGGACAAAGGCACTTTGAGTAGGCGATATGATATTTGGGAGGACAATTTTCAGCATATTTGCGAGTACCTTTGCCACAATCTTGTAAACCACATTACAGAGGCTAATTGGTCTGAGGTCTTTTATTTTTTCCAGGCTTGGAACTTTTGGAATCAGCACAATTTCTATATCATTCCACTTATCAGGAATTGGATCCCCATTCAGCACACCCAAAATCTCTTGTATTACTCTCTCCCCAAAAACATGCCAGTACTTTTTGTAGAACATGGCTGGCATTCCGTCTGGGCCAAGAGCCTTTAGATCTCCCATCTTAAAAAGAGCACCCTTGATCTCCTCCTTAGTGAATTCTTCTAGAAGCATATCATTCATAGCTACAGTTACCTTAGGTTGCACTTGGCCAACGAAATGGTTCCCCATGCCCAAATTTCCTTTTGTAAAGAGCTCCTTATAAGTTCTAAAGACCAACTTGGCAATGTTCTCCTCCCCTTCGACCCACGCATGATGATCGTTTCTTAATCTGGTGAGCATATTGGACTTCCTTCTTTCGGATGCTACAACATGGCAATACTTTGTGTTTCTATCCGCTTGTTGCACCCATGATGCATGACTTCTTTGCCTCCAGTAAGTCTCTTTTAGTCTCTAGCTTTCCCAGTTTATACTTCAACACTTGAAGCCTATTCAGATTCTCCTGGGATATCTAATTTGATCTAATATTCTCCATTTCCTCTTTCAACGCATTTATTTGCTTTAGGTCATCGCCTTTGTTCAGCCTATCCCATTTCTGTAAGGCTCTTGCTACTCTTCTGATCCTAGAATTCACACCTGTTTCCTCATTGGTAGCATTCCAGGCCTCTTCAATTTTCTTTTCGCACCCTTCCTCTCCAACCCACATTGCTTCGAACTTAAAGCGTCGCTTGACCCTTTTTTTTCTGCACCACTTTAATACTCCATCACTGTACAAGGATAAAGGACGATGGTAGAGTGTCTGAACTCACAGTGCTTTACCTCAGCCTTCTGAAACAATGCAAACCAGCTTGGATTGGCCAGAGCTCTATCTAGTCTCTCCCTAATGTGTTTGTGCGCCCATTGGCTATTGTTGGACCATGTGAATAGGTCCCCCCTAAAGGGAACCTCAGACAGCTCACAATGTTCGATCGCCTCTCGGAATCTGTCCATGTGAGAATGAGCCTTAGGCTGACCCCATTTCTTTTCCCATTGAAACAAGATCTCATTGAAGTCCCCCATGCATAGCCATGGCAACTCCGAATGATTCCTCAACACTCTCATACGCTTTGCCTAATTTCCCTCTTATTCAGGTCTGGTTCTCCATTAATCCCCATGAATCTCCAATCCTGCCCATTCCAGTTAAGAATCTCCACATCTATATGCGAGTTCGACGAGCTTAGAAGCTCTATGTTAACATCTCTTTTCCAAAGAAGACCCAGACCACCTCTCTTACCTCTGCTGTCCCTCGCCAGCATGCCTGGCATATGCAACCGCCACCTGAAAAACTTCATGTCCTTTGCTATTTTTTGGTTTCGCATAAAAAAGGACATCGGGATCTTCCCCCCAAACTGCCAGCCGGTTCCCAAGCCCCGGCAGTTCCAAGCTATTATCCTTATCTTTGAGCGCGGGGTTGTCCTAGCAGCCCCGCGTTCAACTTCTTAGCTTTCTGAGTACTCCCTTTTAACTCGCCCTTTGGCTCCCCTTGTCCATCCTCGCACATGCTATCATGATCATCTCCCTGATCAGATAATTTCCCCTCACCAAAGGTTCGCAAGAACTGCTTTGAGTTTCCACCACTTGCAGCCTCACTAACATCAGCTAGCTTTATTATCCTAGAGCCAGTGAGATTCCCTCTACACATCTCCGGAAATAATTCCTTACCTTTTGAAACTGCCTTGCGCAGCTACTTTTCCTTTCCACTTGCCTTGATAGGGGAAGAAACATCCTCACATTCGGCAGTTTGTTCCCCCTAATTCGCCCCTTTTCCACCCTCTTCGCCCTCCTCCTTGTCTCTTACACCCGGATCCAAACACTTACTAGAGCTGTTGGACCTTCTCGAGCTACTTTCCCTTCTTCCCAGCCAGTCGCCCTGCACAAATTTCCTCCTTTCTTCCACTGCCCTAAGAGATTCATCATAACGGAGCCCATTTCCATCCCTATTTAAAGGTTCTAGGCAGTCAAGCTCAGAATGACCAATCACCCCACAGTTAAAACAGTAATAAGGCACCTTCTCATAGACTACTTTAAACCAATCCTCCTTTTTCCTTCCTGGGCAAACAAGACTCAAGCCCCACAGAAGTGGCTCCTTGATTTGGATCTTTACCCGAGCTCTTAGGTCCTTGCCTATCAATTTACCTTTGTCATTTTTCTGTATCTTCTCCACCTCACCAACCAGAGCTGTTATTTTCCTGCCCCAACTTCCACTCCTTAGGCCAATCGGCAAATTATTGATTTGGATCCAAATAGACAAGTAGTCAAAAGTGATCTCCGTGGGCAGAAGACTCTGATCATACTCCTGTAGTAGAATTGCCTGCTTGCCAACAACAAATCTACCCATGGACCATGGTGACCCATTCAAAGCCCGGATCTTGTCTGATTCAAGGTCAAATTCAGCAACAAACAAGTTGTCCTCCACCATCCTCAATTCCAGGCCCCTAGGATTACCCCAGACGGGTCTCATTGCCCCGAGAATCGAGTGAACTCCCAAGGGGCTCGAGGTCAGAACCTTACCTACCAGGGTGTGGATAGTCTTCTCCTTCTCCTCTTCCTGCAATGCCTCAAGCACCCAGGTTTTTGCTTCCCTCGCTGTAAGCTTCATTCTTCCTAACATCGATCTTGTCGACGGTTGGGATATCGGTCCCAAGTCAACTAAGGTTCTTGAGAAAGGGAGACAAAAGACTTGCCGAGCAAGGCGAACAGCAAACAACGAGCAACAGGGAGACACGGGGTTTTTATCCTGGTTCAGGCCTCTCAAGGGAGATAATAGCCCTACGTCCAGCCTTTCTTAATATCAAAGAGGATTACAAGATGAAACCCGACGAGACGAACAAGTCTCGGCGAGATTATGGGTGTACAAGAAAGCTATACGCGATCTAAGCTTCAAGTCGCACAGGATTGGCCCCTCTACACGCCGTAGGGGCTCGATTTATATAGTGATGAACAACCGACCTACCGAGGGATAATCGGGCCGGGCTAACCACGAGATCGTAACAAACTCGTACCATGCCAAATACGTCCCACGGTAGATAAGGTACACTCCAATGCTTGGGGATCACGACGTCCGCTCTAATCCGAGAAACCACGTCCGGGTCTTCACGTAGCCGTGCAGAACTCTTGTTCGAGTCGGACTCAAACACGAAGTCTTAGGCCGTTACGCACCGTGCCAACCAAGAAGCTGTTCAGCAGGATGCATATGGGCCAGATAGAACCTTCTAAGGAGCCAGGCCTTAGGAGGCTGTTCGATTGGACCGTCAGGGAGTGGGTCATGGCAATGGGTCGTGATTTTATCCCCGATAGATCTCACATCTTCTGCTTCACCCTTTTCTTCCCCCACCACAGTCCCCTCCCTGGCCTTAGGAGAGACTCTGTCCTGTAGCCCAGAGGACGTCCCCGGCTTGCCATACTTTCCTTTTGCATTCCAATCCGCCACTACTCCCGTCCCCGTCTTGGCTCCCCTACTTGGCAGGCCAAGGGTGGGCAGCGAGCCCTAGCTCGCCCCTTTTTCACCTCGAACCAGACCTTGTGGAGGGGATTCCCGACGGGGAGGGGATTTCTTGCTGCTCATATCCAAACCTTTGCTCCTTGGCTACCTGCTACCTCGTGGCTCCACCGGGGAAGCACGCCTCAATCCTTCTCCAACTCCCGAACCACAGCCTACTCCGCAGACTCCACCGCCCCCTGGGACAGTCGCCACATGTGGCACCTTAGGAGGAGGCGAACCTGAAGACCAGCTCCCCTACCAAAATCCGGCTCTCAAAACCCTAGTTCGCCGTCACCATCACCACAGCAACAGTACCCTTCCACTTGAATGACAATACTACCTTTGAAAAAAACAGATTAGGGCCACATTGCATTTTTCAATCTTGGATACACTGGGCAGCAACAATGCCAAAACCAAACACCCCCATATGAAGATGAAGATCGTCAGGTGAGAAAAAATGCGAAAAATGCAGGTTGCATAAGCTTCTGAATCATCATCTATCTTTATTCTGTATCAAGTTGCTGATCATCTTGGAAAAGGCACAACGCCCTTGGCCATGATCTCCCGCCTCGACAGGTTGGACGCGTGCGCGAACAGCAGGAGCCCGAACATGATGAGCTCCGGAAGGAACAACCTCAACAACATGAAGGCGTGCTAGTAGTGCGGCTCGAGGTCGAAGAAGGCGTCGAAGAAGCGGTGTGTCTCGGCGAGGTCTAGCTTGAGCATGATGTCCATGCCGATGCAAAAGAACTCCCTCTGCTGCCTCCGGTCGGTCGGCCACAACTGCCTCCATACCTCGGCGTCGCCGGCGATGGTCACCTATGGCGCTCCTTGCATGATCGCAAAACACTGAATTAATTACCGTCATCAAGAAACTCAGACTACTAAATGGAAAAGATTCAAAAATCATGGCATGGGTCTCCTTTTTTTTCTTTCTTTAGAGTTTTCTATATGCACAATTTTCTCAATGTTTCAATGAGAATTTCTTGACTTTCCGTATATAGAAAGAGATGGACTATAAATGACATGTCTTATGTAAATAAGACCAAAGGGGTGGATATTAAATTATGGGTAGTGATAGGAAGTGAAATAGAATGAAATAGAGCCCTTTTTGGGCTTCCTTATGAAATGAGGCATGGAATGGAGTAACTACAAATAAATTCCAAGAGTTACAAAAGAAGCTTTGTTTCCTTTTCTCGAGGTAGAATGTCCATTCAAGCGAGAGGGACTAGTTTGTAAGATTAGTTTCGCAACGTGGTCCTTACAAGAATACAGGGCAAAACATAAAATACCCACGAACTTTGGGCATTGTGTCAAGCGTCGACGAACTTTGGGGCATTTTGTCAATTATTCCAGTTGGGTTTGGTATTGCTAGGTTGAGCCAAAAATTAAAAGCTTTCAAAAAGAGGTACATCAAGTTTAAAAATTATTTAAAAGAGATTTTTAAAATCTTTGAGCAAAAACCTACAAAGCACTAAAAAATTTCTATAAAATGTTGCACTGAATAGTCTGTAAAAAACAAATTTTAGCCCAACCGAACAAAACTGAACACAACCATGAACCAAACAGGGTCGAAGAAACCCCGACTTTGATGTTAAGACGAAAATAACACGCCCTATCTATTTTTATTATTCTAAAAATATGAATTTAATTCAGTATAATGTTTATATTTTGGGAGTGACTATGCATTTACATGCGTTTTCTAGAAAAGGCAGACAACTCCGCACCCCTCCCCTCTTTCGTAGGTTGCTCCGCACGTCTCTACTCCCGCCCACCCTAACATAGCCGGCTTGTGCTAGATTTGACCTCCACCGCCTGTTAGTTGCCTTTGGCCACACCCATGGCTCCGGTGACGCCACCACCACCTCAACTTTCGCCTCCGCCTCCCTTTGAACTCGGGGACACGAGGGATCTGCCCAAAACCCTAACCCTAACCATGCGGGGGGAGGTGACTAGAGACGAAGAAGAAGACAGTGACGACGGCCGAAAACAAAAAGGAAGAAAGTGGTGGTGCGACATATCCAAGTAAGGCAAAATCGCCTGCAACTTTGCTCAAATGCAGGCGCATGTGTTTGAGCAAAACCGTTATATTTTACTCTATTTCTTCTAAAAAAATCAATTTAATTTATTTGAATACTACTTTTAAAATATAAGCATGTCTAATAAAAAAACTTAGGTCCAAGCATGAAGCATGAATCTAGTAATAGTAAGTGGAGAAGAGAGAATGCCTCAAGACTGGTTTGGTCAAGGTCGGGAATCGAGACTCAACTAAGCTGATCTAATCACACTATACCTGCACTCTATCATGACCGCAATCAGGGGCAGATTTAGGTCTACGGCTAGGTGGACTTCAGCCTATGTAGGGGTAGGATGACAATGGGTTTGAATAAACACCCTTTGGATATTGGTATGGTGAGATTTAAAACCGATGAGTATGGGTATGGTTAGATTTAATACCAATAAATATTATTTTCGTGGGCATGATATCGCAACGCCCATACCCGATACCTATCTACTAGGTAGCCTAACAGCCCAACTCGGTTCTTCACAACTCACTACTAGCCTTGGCCCAAATGATCTCATTCCACCTCCCCCTTTGGCCCAACAACATGTAACCCCAACCATTGCCCTCAAACCTCATTACTCCTCACCACATGCCATCAACATAGTCCTCCCTCATTGCTACCTTCCTCTTCCTTCTCATTGCACAACGTTGTTGCTACCACCATCGCCCTCCTCTAGATGTAGACTCTTCCTTCTCATTGCACAACGTTGTTGCTACCACCATCGCCCTTCTCTAGATGTAGATGACTAGTGCACCACCATGGCGAAGGGAGTTGTTACAACGCCATTGGTCCTCTCTTGGTTTCCTCCCCGTGTGGTTAGGGCTCATAGCATGGTTTCCCTAGGCACCGTCTATACATTAGGTGGTGACCTTTGGCCCCGCCTAGGGCTTAGGTGGTAGTGATATCCTAGGTGGCTAGCCCACCTAGTTGATCTTATACAACGAGTAGGCAGTTCTAGATGACCCTAAGTGGTGTCTAGACGATGATTAGGTGGTTTTAAATGGTGATTAATGTTGATGAAATGATTTTATAGAAGATTTTTTTGAAAAAATTTAGATTTATTCTTTAGCATCTTTGATGTCCTTGTTAGAATAAAAAATCAGTTTGATTGTCTAGACGCCTAGCACCTCACCTAGGTGTGCTCTCCGCCCGGGACCATCTAGCGCGCTGAATAACCTTGGCTCTAAGTAGAAGCTTAAGGTGATTAGGTAGTCTTGAGCTTTGATCTCGTGACAACAGGAGAGACCAGATAGATGATAAAGAGCATCAAAATCCTTTGTCAAGGTATAAACATTGTGATTATTTCTTATCTCAACGAACTCGCTTGTTGTTTATTTCTCATGTCAACTCCAACATCGGGTTTAAGGGTACATATATAGGTACGTTTTTGCAGCCGTGGGGGGGTCCAGGACAGCTATAGGTCGGATATTTTGGTTTGAGTATGAGTTCGTGACTACCTACCTATGTCCAATCCATTCGATTGTCATTCCTAAGCTCAAGGCATGTAATTTTTCATAGTAGTGCCCTTATCCATCCTTACCTTTAAAGCTGGAGAGGTACGGCCTCCTTCTCCCATCCTGACACGTCTCCTCTGCTGTTCATGCAACAGTCCTCAAATCCTGCCCGTCCGTTCTCCGCCGGATTTCTTCCTCCCCCTCCGAT
>SPJY01032544.1:0-14423 GCA_005191435.1 Raddia distichophylla
CTAAACAGGCTTTTTTTTCATCAAACCCGCTTACCAGACATGATCCATTTACATTTAATGACTGTGTTAATTAGGGAATTAATTAGTGATTACCCCATTCTAATCTGGCCTATCCTGCTCATTCGTTCATTCCAGCGCGTCGCTTCCCCGAGCAGCATCGGAAGCAATCCGGCGAGCCCTCCGCTGTCCGCCCCCGATCCGACACCGTTCGCCCCCCGATCTGCCGCCGCTCCCTTATCCTCCACGCGGCAGGGGCGGCCGGCGTGCCGCCCCTCTCCTTACCTCGACGCAGCGGCGGCCTCCTCCCGACGACGCGATGGGACCGGCAGCGCCCAGTGCTTCCTCGCCGGATCCAGCCGGCACGGCGGCTTCTCCCCCAGCGGCGCAATGGGGACCGGCGGCGCCCGGTCTCCTCCTTTCCCCGTGGACACCGACACGGCTAGCTCCTCCACGCGCGGCGGTGCCAGATCTCCCTCGGCGTGGCGGCGCCAGATCTCCACTCGCTCGCCGCATCCATTCTCGTCACGTCGTCACTCTCCGTTACTCAGAGGTGCGTATGGTTGATGAATCTCTGGCATTGTGGTCTCTCGCTCCATCCGTAGCATCGAACTCTGTTCAAAGTTTTTGCCTTTTTGGTCTTCTCGTCTCTGAGGTTTTTTTTTTTTGAGACTGTCTCTGAGGTTTATGTTCTTGTCATATTGTCTACCATGTGGAGTGAGGACTGAGGATGACTGAGGATCAATATCCATGTCCTTTTCACCTCAAATTTCCATTGTATTTTGCTAAGATTGTTCAGGGCTGTATGTGCATTATGCTGTGAGGATTTGGGGAGGATTGCTTGGAGGATGTGGAATGTGGAATTTTGTGTCACATGGTTGATTAAACTAGACGAATACAACTGCATATTGGTATACACATGCTAATTGTATAATGTGTTGTTCATATTCATTTGTGTTATACAAAGATTAAGGACATACTATTTCATCTTATAATTAATTTATGTCTGTTCAAGAAGAGAAAACTAAGGGGTGATTACAGAGCTCCCAATTTGTGCAGCTAGTGGAGATTCTGCTCTACCCAAGAATCTGTAATAATAGGTATGAATGGCATAAAGATACCCCTAACTTGATTAATACAGGGATGCAGGAGCTGAAGTATACCCCTAACTCGATTAACACGGCGGCGGCGACCCACTCCTCCATGTGAGGGTATATACCCAATAATTTTCGCTAATTAGCTGACATGAGAAGAATTGCAAAGGAGAAAGAGCTGCACTGCTTTCTGGAGATAACGACTCTTGCCCCTGCTTCGTTGAGGTACAGTTATTGTATCAGGGTGTTTTTTCTTCGAGATGCTGGTGCTGTTTTATCTATTTTTTGTTTTGAGCCAAAGCGACAAAGTGGAAGAACCTATTGGGCTGAAGGGAGGGAATTGGGGGCACTTACAGATTACAGTACACCTCAATCTGTCTGGTAAGTAAACAATGGAACATTTAATACACATAACTTTGAGTTCGTGTAACAATTTACATTCCATGGCTGATTGAGGTGATGTCGGGTTGACCCATAACCCATTCATCATCAAAGAATCAAAACATTATCTACTTGCGAGTTGAGCTCAGGTGAGTTGCAACTGACGAGCCCCCTGGTCAGTTGCGCCCGCAGCCGTTGGATGGAGAAATCTCGGGCGTCCAACTCTTCCCTCTCCCCAATGCAATCGAAGTGCTGCCCACCATGCCGCTGGAGAGGATGAGCTACCGCCGCGCCGCCTCCCATCGGATTTGGAGGTCCGCCGTGAAGCTCCGTTGCCGCCATGTCTACCGTTGCTTCCCCAGCAGACTGATGGCCAGAGCTCTGCTGCCATGGTGCCACCCCTGTCTCCTTCGACATGCATGTTCTTTTTGAAAGGAGGAAGAATCAAAACGATTTTTTCCTCATAGCTCTTCTTCTGATTATTGGTTTTTTTGGGGCCTTTTTCCTCCATTCTTTTCACTGTGGGGAATATGGGATGGAAAATTTTTCTTCTTCGTTCATTTGAACTGGCAAGATATTTTCTCGTCAGTTGCAATTGACCTGAGCTCAACTCGTCAGTGACAAGATATTTACAAGGCTGCAAATATGTGATGGATGAATATACAAATCATCCTCTTATTTAACAGCTATCACGTTCATGAGGCCTCTGCCCTGATATTTCCATATTGGAAGAGTTAATTAAATTGGGTCTTAACTGCGAGATATACTAATAAATTTTGGTAAATATAGAGATCAGAAAGGTTACATCGTATAACTTCGTATAATGTATGCTATACGAAGTTATTACGCTATATTTGTTTGTATTAACGCAGATCCAGCAAATGCTTCCATTATTACCCAGTGTGGTGGAATCCCATTGGTTATACAATGCTTATCTAGCCCAGTTAGGAATACTGTGAGTATTTCTGAAACTAATAACATCAATATATGCTGGTTGGTTCCTCATTTCTCAGTAATTTCTTTTTATTTGTAAGTAATTTTCTCTTTGATGATTCCAAAACAGGTGAATTATGCGCTTGGGGCTCTGTATTATCTGTGCAACCCTTCAACAAAGAAAGAAATTCTGAAACCAGATGTACTTAGGGTGATAAGAGAGTATGCTGCAGCTAGATCTGTTAACAGCAGCTTCAGCAATCTGGCAAATGCTTTCCTGGACAAGCATGCCAATTCATGAGTCATGACCTTTTTTTTTCAGAATTGCAGATGGCAAGTCTTGTACCATGCCATCAACGAGCGTTAGTTCATTCTTCGAGATGCTGGTGCTGTTTTATCTATTTTTGTTTTGAGCCAAAGCGACAAAGTGGAAGAACCTATTGGGCTGAAGGGAGGGAATTGGGGGCACTTACAGATTACAGTACACCTCAATCTGTCTGGTAAGTAAACAATGGAACATTTAATACACATAACTCTGAGTTCGTGTAACAATTTACATTCCATGGCTGATTGAGGTGATGTCGGGTTGGCCCATAACCCTTTCATCATCAAAGAATCAAAACATCATCTACTTGCGAGTTGAGCTCAGGTGAGTTGCAACTGACGAGCCCCCTGGTCAGTTGCGCCCGCAGCCGTTGGATGGAGAAATCTCGGGCGTCCAACTCTTCCCTCTCCCCAATGCAATCGAAGTGCTGCCCACCATGCCGCTGGAGAGGATGAGCTACCGCCGCGCCGCCTCCCATCGGATTTGGAGGTCCGCCGTGAAGCTCCGTTGCCGCCATGTCTACCGTTGCTTCCCCAGCAGACTGATGGCCAGAGCTCTGCTGCCATGGTGCCACCCCTGTCTCCTTCGACATGCATGTTCTTTTTGAAAGGAGGAAGAATCAAAACGATTTTTTCCTCATAGCTCTTCTTCTGATTATTGGTTTTTTTGGGTCCTTTTTCCTCCATTCTTTTCACTGTGGGGAACATGGGATGGAAATTTTTTCCTCGTCGTTCATTTGAACTGGCAAGATATTTTCTCGTCAGTTGCAATTGACCTGAGCTCAACTCGTCAGTGACAAGATATTTACAAGGCTGCAAATATGTGATGGATGAATATACAAATCATCCTCTTATTTAACAGCTATCACGTTCATGAGGCCTCTGCCCTGATATTTCCATATTGGAAGAGTTAATTAAATTGGGTCTTAACTGCGAGATATACTAATAAATTTTGGTAAATATAGAGATCAGAAAGGTTACATGTTAATAGACATCAACATATGTGATTATAATTAAGTGGTAGATACATGCACGTAGAGTTGAGCTATGGTGCTTCGCGAAATACACATGCATTGGTGCTTCACGTTCGGTTTATAAAACATGAGACCGATGTGAACGATCCGAACCGTTCATTTTGATCTTCTAATTGATATGAGCCTACAAACAAAATTTTACATTTTTTGAATTTTGTTACTATTTTAAACAGATTTTTGAAAACCAGCCTTTTAGGAGGCTCCATAATAACTTAGATCATGAATTTTCATAAAATCGTTTAAAATAGTTAAAAAATCAAAAAAATGTAAAATTTGGTTTGTGAGCTCATATCAACTAGAAGATCAAAATGGCCGGTTCGGATCGTTCAGATCGGTCATAGGTTGTGTAAACCAAACACGAAGCACTAACGCATGTGTACTTCGCGAAGCACCGTAGCCCAACTCCATGCGAGTATGTTACAGTCTGCAAGATTACATTTGATAACGTCACGATGGAGCTTTAGCATTAATTATGCACTGCTCTTCTATGCACCTCATGCATGTTGAAGCATGACATGTACAAGAGCTTTGGAAAAAAATTCTCTGCATCCCGGTTGTAAATCCCATCCCTTGCATCCTGGGCTTCGATTGGCGACGCGTGGCCGAACAGCCCATCCAACGCAGCAGAGGCAGGGGCGATGTAGCGATGCCCACTCGGCTCGCAGCGCTCACGCTCGGCTCGGCTTCGTTCTCTCCAGCTCCCACACCGCTCTCCTCTCCTGCGCCCCAAATCGCAGCCACATCTCACTCCCGAAAACCTAATCGCATCGCCTCTCCTCCCGCCCCTAATCACGCCTCGCCGCCGATGGCCTCCCCGCCACGGAGCTCGTCGTCAATGCCTGCCCCCGCCACTAAGCTCGCTGGTGATGCCCGCTCCCGCCATGGAGCTCGACCGCCCTCGCCACGGAGCTCGCCGGCGATGCCCACCCCGCTACTGGAGCTTGCCGGCGACGTCCGCCCCTGCCAACGAGCTTCCCTGTGTGACCATGTCCCTGCAGGAGTCGCTGTCTCATTCGTTGTCCACCGTCTACACGGCTCCAGCTGTTGCTTCTCCTCGATGCAATTGCATCTGTGAATGTGCTCTGTCTTGTAAGGAATTGCTCATGTGTGAAAGTGCTCTTTCTTTCTCATGTGGGTATACACAAGTGTAATTGTCATGTAACATGATTGTCAATGTTTAATACGTTGAGAAGCAATTGAACTGAAGATTATTACATCAAAAGGGCTCAATTCTCAGATTCAACAGCACATGGAGCTTTGCAGTTTGCTGTATCTTTTGTATGAAATCAGCATTGATGTTGCTTTATGGAACCAAGTCAATTGTAGCTCATTTGTCTCTTTAGGTGAAAATCAACACTTAGATTGCATCAGTTCCTCTACGGTTATTGAAGTTGTTAATCTGGAAATTCATTATCTAAAAGAAGTTGTTAATGACTCTAGAGTAGCTTAAGCACTCTCTGTGTACTCTTCCCATTATTGGTTGCAATTTGCAAAAGAATGTGCAGCTCTCGTACAAAATTTGTTGCATACAGGCTCCAACCATGGGTTTGGAGAAGGAATAGAAGTATATACTACACATTGGGCATAAGTAGCCATTGGCAATGGTCAACAGAAACTAAACTATATATATGATTATTGTCTATTGACAAGTAATAAATACATCAGCTGTGATTAATATAGCATTACAGTGGTTGATTCGTTTAAGAGGAAATAAATATAACATTACAGCGAGTTATATTATTGAAAACATTTATTCAGGAATGATACTAACATCTAATCACAAGTCTTCTACTCAAAGCATGCTTAACTTCAGACCTGAAGAAGAATTTGTATGACATGGTTGGGCATGTTTACACACTAGATGCTGGACAGAACAGAGATATAACATGAAGAAATGTGGATTATGGCCACAGATCATTGGTCCTGTGGTTTATGGCCGGCCAACTCTAGAAAATTCATATGTTCAACAGGAGCATTAAGCTGCCTATTAGAGGGAGATGTGTTTAACATTATCTGAAATTTAGAGCTATCCTGGGTCCTATAATTAGTCCTGGCAATATGAGACTTCTTCAGAACTAGTCTAATAATAATTCCATTACCACTATGAATTTGTAAAGATTGCCTGCTTTCTATGTAGGTGGATTTGAATTACCCAAGAAGTGAATTTGCTCTATAGATATAGCAAGACTCTACTTTATTTTGATTTTGTTCTCTCATTGCTAATGAATAAGAGTCATCTCTGTTTGATTGTTTTTGGAATGTTTAATTACCCAAGCACTGAGCCAGAACCTGGCAGGGCTAAGAAATAGAAGTCCAATAAATAATCATATTACAATATGGGAAGCTAATCATATTACAACCTGAAAATTTACAATATAGGGAGCTAATCATATCTGGTGGGGCATGGTGGCTGAGGCTCCATGCTGTTGGAGGACAGGGGCGAGACAGAGGCGGTGTGGCGTAGTAGGCAGCCACATTTACTTGCAATGCTTATAAAACTGACTTCAATTGCTAGTCTCAACAAAAATCCTTACAATACAGCAATACAGATAATACATGAAGGATAATACATAAAAAATCCATACCATATATTCAATGAGCAGTACACTTTTTGTTGGTACATATTCTACAAATAAAATTCAAAGAATGCTACAAGAACAACAAACTTATTCTTGTACAGTTTCAGTTGATATATGTACAATTTCAGATAAATTTAGCTACAATCTGGATAATAAATTCACCTAATTGCATCTAAAATATGGCATTGCTCACTCCTCTTGGCTGCACTTCATCAAAATTTACACCAAAATCTCACAATGGGATATCCCTCACAAAGACAACAGCAGCATGGCTTTGAATCCCTCTCGAATTCAGTCCGCTTGGCGCAAATATTGGAGGTAATTGAGGCACGTAGCCACAGGGCTTGAATCCCTCCCGCCGACGAGGAGCCGGAGGGCCAGCGGCCGGCGGTGGAGGAGGAAGAGCTGGAGGGCCAGCGGTAGAGGATGACGATTGGACAGCGGCGCGGGTAGAGGAGGGGTGGCAGCAGTGGTGGTGCCATCTGGCTCCACGGGGCGGGCGTCGCAGGCGAGCTCCATGGCGGGGGCAGGCGAGCTCCATGGCAGGGGCGGGCGTCGCCGGCGAGCTCAGTGGCGAAGGCCCGCCCCTTGCTCAGGGGAAGCTCCTTGGCAGGGGCGGACGTCGCCAGCAAGCTCCAGTAGCGGGGTGGGCGTCGCCGGCGAGCTCCGTGGCGAGGGCGGTCGAGCTCCATGGCAGGGGCGGGCATCACCAGCGAGATCAGTGGCGGGGGCAGGAGTTGACGGCGAGCTCTGTGGCTGGGAGGCCATCGGCAGGGAGGCGCGATTGGGGGCGGGAGGAGAGGCGATGCGATTAGGTTTTCGGGAGTGAGATGTGGCTGCGATTTGGGCACAAGAGAGGAGAGCGGTGTGGGAGTAGGAGAGAACGAAGTCGAGCCGAGCGTGAGCGCTGTGAGCCGAGCGGGCATCGCTACATCGCCCCTGCCTCTGCTGCGTTGGATGGGCTGTTCGGCCACGTGTCGCCAATCGAAGCCCAGGATGCAAGGGAAGGGGTTTACAACCGGGATGCAGAGAATTTCTTTCCAGAGCTTTGCCTTTTATGTCGGTTTTCACCCACCTCCTTTAGCAGCATGGTGTTGAAGTACGTATTGCATGCTTTGT
Organism: Raddia distichophylla; assembly: GCA_005191435.1. Lineage (NCBI taxonomy): Eukaryota > Viridiplantae > Streptophyta > Magnoliopsida > Poales > Poaceae > Raddia > Raddia distichophylla. Next base: position 7,462 of record SPJY01032544.1, read on the forward strand.
TATTCATACAAACAACGAAATAGGTCATGCACAAACTCCATCTTATGGCCGACATGTATTCCAGCTAGCACTACCAGTAAAACTGAAGTTGACTCCGTCTATATAGATGCATGCATGTACGTATAATATGACCATGAAAATGTTTGGTATTTTTCCAAGATGGGTCAATGCAGAAAGTCCAAGCTCCCAAAAATAAGGTCAATCGAAATCAGTGGCCCACCAGCTGCTACTCCTAGACTCAAATTATTTCCGCCATGCAGATCTGTGACTGTGAGCACACTAGCTAGTTAATTACCTAGAGACTACGTACATACAAACCGTGCCACGTCAGGTACTCGTAAGTTAACGCAGATATATACATATCGGCCATGTACAGCTGTTGAACGCATGCGTGAGATCGTTCTCGATCGATTCAACCTGCTGGCCTACCCACTACCAGATCAGGTTCGATCACGATCAATCGATCGATGGACAGTTCGATGTTGAAAACGTGTGTGTACGTGATCGTCCATCGATTCAGGGCCAGCCGATATATATCCACGGATATTTTCTCATTCCCACCCATAGAGATCTTGCTTAATTGGTTTATAGCCAATTGGTATCAATATCTTGCCGTGTCAATAGTTGGTGGCGTTTATTAAATTTGGTTTGTGTTCGGGCTGCTAAATTGGCCGAAAAATTCCCCGCAGTACAATATAACTTAATTTATTCGATTATCTAATCTATATATCTACTTGTCTAATAAATTGATCTTCTAAATTTAAAAGCTTTTTGCGAGATAGATCCGGGAGCTGAGATCTCAGACAAGTTTAATTAAAGCGTTTCTCCACGTTCCATTAGCCGATCGCGGCGCAACAGTGGTAGTGGATGCCAGTGCAGAGGCGCATGCATGGACGTCTATATACGTGTGTCATCGATCAGTGCCTGCACGCTGTATCGATCTTGCATGGAATTGGTGTACGTTTTAAGTAACCAATCAGTGAATTAATCAAATTAAACGTTGTATTTTTTAAGTATCTGTATACTCCATCTGCTTAATTTAAGATCATTAATCACACCAATTTAGCTATTTGTTGGACCATTGGCCAAGGCCAGCTGTTCGCTCTCAAATTTCGGCTTCTTTTGGCATTGCTGCGGATAATTTCTAAGAGCAATTTTAGTCTGTTCTTCCGGTTCTGTTCTTGTTATAGTATTTACAATGGTTGAGACAACTGTTCACTACAGGAAACGATTTCTGTATCGGCGGCCAAATAAATCTGTGTCGGCGATCAAATAGCTGAGGACAGTCTGTGTTGGTGGCTAGAAAATAAACCGATGACGGTCTGAGTCTTAGGCCACCAGTGTCGTTTGCCACTTCAAAGCCGCTGACATATCTTGTGTTGCCGAGCACCCACCTTCGGAATTTTGAAAGCTTTTGCGAGATAGATCCGGGAGCTGAGCCCTCATACAAGTTTAATTAAAGCGTTTCTCCACGTTCCATTAGCAGATCGCGGCGCAACAGTGGTAGTGGATGCCAGTGCAGAGGCGCATGCATGGACGTCTATATACGTGGCTTCGATCTCGCCCATTTCTGATGCTAGTGCATGGCCGCGACACCACCTTTTTTCGCGCCAAAAAAAAAGAAGTGCGCGCGATATCGATCGAGTCGACCTAGCTAGCCTCACTAAACAACACATAATGTGCTCGTTTGACCTCCGTTGATGTGACACTAATCGCTTTAACGTACATACTAACGTACGTATATATATATTATTATATATTAGCTACAGCTAATTAATCCTCCTCTTAAAGAATCGACATTGCCTGCAAGCTATATAAAGGCAATCCATGCATCTGTCACAACCCACAAGCTAAGGCAGCAAGGCACATGCTTCTCTAGCTCTCTTGTGTACAAGCTAGGAGAAGGAGAAGAAGGGGAGAGAGAGAGAGAGACGGGTGAGATATGATGAGGAAGGCGTGCTCCGTTCCTCTCGCCTTGCTGCTGCTGGCCCTCCTCTCCTGCCTCTTCCTCGTCCACGGTTTGTACGGCTTGATCGAGCTCTTCGGCTCGCCGGAGCTCTCGCCGGAGGCCACGCTCCTGATCTTTGCCCTTTGTTTTCTCCTCCTTGCAGCGGCGGCGGCAGGCGCCAACAGAAGGGCGCTGCTGCCGAGGGCGGCGGCCGTCGACTCCGGAGCTGGGCAGTCGCTGCCGGTGACGGCGGAGGAGGCGGCGGTGGGAGGGGAGCTGCCGCTGCTGGCCGCCGACGAGGAGGAGGTGGCGAGGAGGGTGGACCTGCAGACGCAGGACTACCCGGGGTCCGGAGCCAACAGCCGCCACGATCCACGGAACCCGCATTGAGATTCGTGCCACACGACATGATGATGTGACCTCATGTTTGATTAGTCATCTATCCCATGATTTTGCATAATTAAGCATCCGGAGATCACCATGTAACTTTCATATACGTAGTATAGTGTACAACATTATCTTAATTTAATTGTTCTCAAACAGGCGATCGAGCCCTATAGCTATAAGTGGCTGAAAAATAAGCAAATCAATATACTATATATACGTGTGTCATCGATCAGCTGCCTGCACGCTGTATCGATCTTGCATGGAATTGGTGTACGTTTTAAGTAACCAATCAGTGAATCAATCAAAACGTTGTATTTTTAAGTATCTGTATACTCCATCTGCTTAATTTAAAATCATTAGTCACACCAATTAATTGAGCTATTTGTTGAACCGTTGGCCAAGGCCAGCTGCTCGCTCTCAAATTTCGGCTTGTTTTGGCATTGCTGCGGATTAATTTCTAAGAGCAATTTTAGACTGTTCTTCCCATTCTGTTCTTGCATTTACAATGGTTGAGACAACCATTGTCTCTAAATTATCATGTCAAATAGAGACAACACTAAAGATAGCATATATAATGATAGATATGGCTGCACGTTTTTATAGGTAATTTACTCACACAGTTTTCTCAAATATATATGCTCACTATCTCTCCTTCACATCATCAATTAGCTGACATGGCACTGTTTAAAGACTCCTGAGGTGGACTGTTGTACATACTCTCATCAGGCTCAATACAACATTTCTAAACATCATCTCTAAAGGTGTCATATCACCTATAAACTATAGAGAAATGGTGGCTTCATTTCATTGTATCTTAACATTGTTTCCAGCATTAATACTTTCTCTTTTCTCCAAAGCTACCTTCCCTCTTTGTATTAATTCCAAAGCTTTGAGATGTGCGAAGAAATGGTTTCTTAAAGAAGAAACGATCTCCTTCTCTCTCTGCATTAATTATGTACCATGTCATCTTTCTATCCTAGGTGGTATAGCAAGAAACGAGTTAAGATAGTGCACTGAAAGTGACCTTGGCTAGCCAACATCATATTTTGTCAATTTTAAAAACGATAGTTAAGATGCCCATGCTAGCTCTTGCTATCCTTGAATGATGTTTGAGCGCCGGTGAGTCTTCGGGAAATCTTCAGAGTGGGGTCAATCACTACCTATAAAAAATAGATACGTTATGGATAACAAGTAAACCACCTCTTCAATGGACTAGACATAATATTGTATCTAAAATTAATATAGATCCATATGTAATCGGAAATACTAATGTATGGTATGTCGTCTAAACGGCATAATTGTTTCAAATAGTGTTTCATGTGTTTCATACGATGTTTTATGAGCATTTTATTTGCGTTGTGCTTTATTAATATTTTATACAATTTTTAATGAGTGTTTTAGACAGGAACAAAATCATAGAGAACAGGGAGGAAAACCGATTCACAATATAGTTATACACATTTTAACGATAAAGCTTACGGGTAGTGCTAGGAATAGAATGTCTAATAATTTAGAAAATTTTGGCCACTTTTTCGAAACATACGCAGTGAGCTGTGATAAAAAAAGGGGAATTGTTGAAGCAAGACACTCTTTCTTCCAAAACATTGCGATAATCAATTCTATCTTACAAAGGCCCTAACCAAGCCGCCCCCCGGTTAGGCCACGTCGCCGCATCAAAAACGCGCCACGTCGCCAGTCATTTACATGGGCCACGTCACATGAGAAACAATGGTCGTCCGATCTTCTCGCGAAATAAGATCCGACCGTCCATACTAAAATAACATTTAAAAGAAAATGTTCTGCACATTGCGAAACAAGGCGGGTGCTTTGCCCAGTTGGCTAGCTGAGCGAGGTCTCAGCGCGTAGGCCGAGGTTTTAAACCATGACGGCAAAAAGTATATACAAAAAAATTGATTTTATTCAAAGTTTATGAAGTCCAAAATTACAAATAGTTTGCTCTTTCTTATTAAGGGCGTATTTCTTCTCAGGGTGTGTGTGTTTTCTTTTCCAATCTCCTTTTTTTATGTCACAAAAGATTCGGAAAAAATTAAAAGTTTGCCAAAATTAAACCATGACAGCAAAAGGTATATACACAAAAGTTTTGATGTTGAAGGGACAGAGATGACACCTAGAGGGGGTGAATAGGCGTGATACCAAATTCAAACTTCAGCTACACTGCGGAGGTAGGTTCGGACTGTCCGTGACACCCCTCGGACTGTCCGAGGTCAACTGCGAAGAATCCTTCCCAAAATCTCTGAAAACGTCCTGCACCACTCAAACAACAAGAATACCAAGAGCAATATCACAGAAACACAGGAAATGTCTCCCTCAATCATAAAAATGGAAATAAAGTAGATCTAGCAAGAGAGAAAACTCAAACCAAATGTGAAGTGAGACACGAAGAGTTTTATCCCGAAGTTTGGATCTTTGAGGAGATCCTACTTTCCGTTGAGGTAAGATCAACATCGTAGAGCCCGAGTCCCACTTGACTCTATTCCTCTTGGATTCATGCCAAAGCACTCACCGAATATCACCTTGCTTCCTTTCCATGCGGAGGTGGAATCACACCCTCACAAACTATCCGAGGCCAACCACACCATTTTGGTGGCTCACGGCGACGCCTAGCCGTCTAGGAGTCCTCAACCTCCAAAAGTAACAAATCCGGCGAGAGACCACTTACTTGGAGGTGACCATGGTGCTCACGAGATGGACCAAGCTCAGATATAGAACCAATTTAGCTTCTCCACCCTCAAATCAATCTCACAAGAGGCACTAGGAGGGGAGATGGGTGAGAGAGAGAGAGAGTGAAATGAATCTGAGTTATGCGCATAGTGGTGTTGCTGGGAATAGTGGAATGGGTATATATAGCTCCCCCCAGAACTAACCATTATGGTACAACATGTGAGATTCAGACTATCCGTGACAGCCTTCGGACAGTCCGAGGCAGGCTATGAATGTGACCCAAACAAAAGTTATATTTGAGATCTGGAGGGTATGTGGATCAGAGATATGGGCTCATAATCTCCAGATGTAGCTAAGTGATTCGGACTGTACGAAGGTCTCTCGGACAGTCCGGTAAATCGAATAAATCAAGACAGAGAGCTCAACTAAAGGGTACCTCGGACAGTCCGACCGTTCGGACAGTCCGGACCAAATCTTTGGATAGTCCAATAATTCAAATAATTCAAAACAGAGAGCACGTCTGGAGGGTGCCTCAGACAGTCCGACGTTCGGACAGTCCGAGCCTGTCCACGGACAGTCAGAGTTCAGAAGAATGTTTTGGGCTTGGAAAAAGTGTGGAATCTATTGGATGACTAAGATTTGACCTAAGGTCATCTTTTGAGCATCAGAGTCACCTCAAACTATGATTTCTCGTCGAATCCCCCTTTATAGTACGGCCGTCCTTAAACTCAATAAAGTAAAGATTACAAATGAAGATTAAATGAGCCTTCAATTGAATACTTCTTCAAGCCCTTCGACGACTCTTGATAAATATGATTTCCAAATTTAACTTTCTGTCCACAACTCAATTAAATGGTAGTAGGAGTCTTTAGTAGTTGGTATCAATCATCAAAACAAAGTTAGGGGCCTAGATGCCTTTTCAATCTCCCCCTTTTTGATGATTGATGACAACCACTAAAGCTTCAAATAAATAAAACTAATGTTGACATATAAAGAGCTCCCCCTAAAGATACGCAGGGAATAAAAACAAAGAGCCCTCCCTTTGTCTAGCAATTAGAGCACAAATCCGAAATTTAAACAACAATGCATATGACATGGTAAGCACTCAAATTTCATCAATTACCACAAAGATAGATAATTAAATGACGGTTGTTCTAACAATAAATAAGCAGGTAAACAACACAAGCAGTTGAACCACAGTACCACACACATATCATTTGAGTTATTACAGGCACAATAGTTCAACAACAAAAGATACACAGACACACGAGGATTTTGAAGCTCTCCTTCTCCCCCTTTGTCATCAAGCTCAAAAGGATATAAGAGGGATAAGAGAGAAGCCGGCTCAATAATCTTCATCTCCGTCGCTGCTTTCCTCGCTTTCTTCCTCTTCTTCATCATGATAGGTTACAAAAATTATAAATTTAAAAGTTTGAGAACCATGTCTTCAAAAGAACATCCAAAATTATTTTTCTTCAAAAATTGAAAGTTTTCAAAATGCAAGATGCGAACTAGGGATTTTATGCTTGACAGGATGAAATAAATCATAAAAAATAGAAAGTTTCGAAAAAAAAATCATGCCTGCACAAAGAACATCCATATAAAAATTAAAAAATTATTATTCAAAATTTAAAAACCATGCCTGCATAAAGAACATCCATAAAAAAAGTTTTATATTATTCAAAAAATTTTGAAGTCTAAATTTACAAATAGTTTGCTCTTTCTTATCAAGGTTTCATTTCTTCTTGATTTTTTGACTTTCCAATTTTATTTTTGGTTGATTAAAGGTTTTCATAATGCAGACTTTAGGCCAAGGATTTTTTTTTGATAGGTCACAGAACATTCATAATAATTAAAAGTTTTCAAAAATTAAACCATGACAGCATAAGTAACACACATCAAAGGTTTGATGCTATTCAAAAAATTTTAAAGTATAGATTTAGAA
>SPJY01032546.1:0-41902 GCA_005191435.1 Raddia distichophylla
GTGCAACTGCGTCGCCATGTCATATGTGAAGCCCCTAGCGAAAAGTCATGCTGTTAACGCACAAGTAAGGTTGCTGCATGACTGAAATCAGCGAAATGCTAAAATATTTTTTCTGTCAGCCAAATGGCGATCCGACGAAACCTCCAACGTATCTGTTCCACCTGGCTAGGGGTGGGAGTTGGGCCGTGCCGTGCCGGCCCGGCCCGGGCCCGTCGTGCCTCGGGTCGGTGCAAAACGGGTCGGCCCGGCCAGGTCAGCACTTTGGGCCGTGCCGGGCTGGCACAGAGTGTCAAAATCTAGGTCTGGCATGGCCTGAAAAGACGGCGGGCCGGCTTCGGGCCGGGCCAGCCCGAGCACGGCACGACTAACAAAACAGCATGCAAAATGATTTTTAGAAATTCATGCGTTGCTCAAATGAAAAGGTTGTATACATATAAAAGATGCGTCTCGAACTTATCTACAACTTTCGTGTTCAACACAAATTCATTCGAGCAACATAAGACCTCTAAAATGGTTAATTACCATGGACGGTGCCTTCGGCCCGAAAGCGGGCAGCAAAGCAAATAATTTTTATAAATTCATACGTTTCTCAAATGGAAAACTTATCTACATGAAAAAGATGCGTCTCGAAATTATCTACAACTTTTGTATTGAACATAAATTGATTTGAATAATGAAAGACCACGCAAAACATAAAATACTGACCCGTGCCTCTATTTGGGCCGGGCCGGCCCAAGCACGGCCCGTACAATCGGGCCAGGCTGGGTGGCACGCCGTGCCTGGTTTCCAGACCCGGCCCGGCACGTCATTTTAGACAGTGCCGGGCCGTACTGCGGGCCTGTTTTTTCGGACCGTGCTCGGGCTGGCCCGTTTGGCACGGCCGTTTCCCCAGCACTACATCTGGCGACGTTGTGCATTTGCATATCCCGTCGTTCATTTCATCCTCCCAAACACACCTGCCTGCCAAAGAACGGAGAAGAGGGAGTGACGCGCCCAGTAGATTGCCGCTTCACGAGGCAGCCATCCGCAGATAAACGAACGTTTGTATTTCGAACGGAAACTAGTCACCCAATGATGCTTGTGTGCAGCTAGAGTGCGGCGCTTACGACACTTGGGCTAGGCATGGGATGACAGGCAAAAGAGCGAGCTCTACGTACACACGTAGGGTGTACACTGTACGGTAGAGAGAGAGCGAGGTGTGCGGGGGCGGTCCGACGCCCGTCGGACGCGTCCCCGTCCAACGCCCGCCGCTGGCCGTTGGATGGAGATCCAACGGCTAGTGTTAGATCTGAGGTAAAAACTTATTATTTTGTTTCATTGTGTAAAAAAATTTAATAAAAATCATAAATATTCTCTAATCACTGTCAGGTCTCACATATATTTTATTCGGATCGACATGATCAATATAAATGCTATATACAAATGTTTTAAATGATAACCTAGATGTATAAATATTCTATATCAATATTAAAAATATGTGTGAGACCTGACATTGATTAGAGAACATTTATGTTTTTATTGAATTTATTGAATTTTTTGACACCACGAAACAAAAATAACAAGTTTTTACCTTAGATCTAACGCTGGCCGTTGGATCTCCATCCAACGGCCAGCGGCGGGTGTTGGACGGGGGCGCGTCCAACGGGCGTCGGACCACCCCCGCGTCCGAGAGGGAGAGGGTAACTGGGTAAGGGAGGGAGGGAGAGAGAGGAAGGACGATATCCGAGAAGAAGAACACCGCGAGTACATTGTTTTGAGCGGTAGATGATCGAGCGGATCCTCCCTTCCTCCTTTTTCACTGCCATGGTTTTTTTGAGCCACGGTGTTTTTTTGCGAGTGAGTCACAAAAAAGGCTGCCACCGAAGCCTCCTTCTGCTCGGTTCACTGCACCTGCGTTCGTATCATGGTTACAAAAATATCTACATGCAAATTTGAACTCAATTTGGGGTCCCCGACATCAACTTCTTCGCTAGGGCTCTTCGAACCCGATGGCTCTGGCTAAGTAAGGCCCCCGCCCTTTGGGTTGGCCTCTTAGCCCCCCCTCCACAGTCAGACTCTAACCTTCTACGCTTGGGCTTCGTTGTAACCCTAAAAAACGGCTCCTCCTTGACCTTCCGGGAGGATCTCTGGCTCTCCAGCTACGCCCCAAAGGACCTAGCTCTTCAGCTCTTCATGGCCTCTGTAAAGCGGAACAGGTAGGTCAAAGACGCCCTCTCCAACAACAACTGGCTCAACGACCTCAAGGGGAGCATGCTACTGCAAATGATCCTCATTTTGCTGCTCCACAAGGTTTCCCTCGTCACCCTATCCGATAATGAGCCGGACTTGCGCTCCTGGCATTTTGAACATAATGGCTCCTTCTCGGTCCGATCGGCCTACCATCTGTAGTTCACTGGCTGCTGCCTGGCTCCCTCACTGCTTAAAGTTTGGAAGCTCTAGGCCCCCTCCAAATACAAGTTCTTCCGCTGGCTTCTTCTGCAGAAGCACGTACTCACCGCGAACGACCTCCAACGCCGGCACCTTCAAAACTCCTACTTCTGCCCTCTCTGCCATAGGAACTTGGAGACGCCAGAGCATCTGTTCCTGGAATGTGACTTCGCCACTTTCATCTGGAGGCGTATGGCTACTATCTTCAATGCTCCCACCCTCGATCCGGCTCGTTGGAAGGGGGCTTGCCTCAAATCTTGGTGGAAGGAGGACATTCTTCAATCCGGGTCCCACAAGGGTGTTCTCTTGATCATTTCGGGGACCATCTGACACCTCTGGACCGAGCGTAACAACCACATCTTCCGCTCAGAGGAGTAAACCCGCCTGCCCTTCCTACAGCTCCTGTCTGACGAGATGCACCTCTGGGAGGCGGTAGGAGCCAGTCTAATTTTGGAGTAATTCAGCTCTTTTGCTTTTGCTTCCATAGGGGGAGGGGCTAATCCCCCCACCTTGTAATTCTTCTTATTTGATCAATAGATGGCAATTCTCCTGCCCTTTGCTGAAAAAAAAATTTAAACTCAATTTCATCTAAAAACTTGAATTCGATTTTTTCAAAACAATGTGTGTTTCACAAACCAGAAAGACCAGCTTGCCCTGGCCGCATCGCATGTGGTGCGGGCATGTAGGAAGGTTACTGGATCATGGTAACTTTGTCCGACCACAGGCGAACACGCGGAGGAGAGCTACTCGCTCAGGTTGCGGACAACACAAGTAACCTCGGCCCTCCTCCTCCTGCCGCCTCTTTACCCAACCACCTCTCCTTCTCTTTTGCCCACCACCTCCCACTCCGCCACCCAAAACCCTAGCGTCCTCCGCCTGCCGCAGCTGCCACCGCCATGGGGCTTCCCCTTCCTCTAGCGATCTCCACCGCCGGCAGGCCATCTTCGTGCGCTCGGCTCTGGCTCAGGGTGGCTCTCGCTGGCTCTGCACCGGCACAGATGGTCCCCTTCAAGTCCGGAGTGGTGTTTCCTTTCGTTGCCATGGCAGCGCGCTTCGCCGGAGGAGGCCACAACGACGGAGAGCTCAGCGAAGCGCGTTGGCTCGTGTCGGCTCGCACCACCAGGGTGGGCATGGCAGCCAACAAATGATGCTTGTGTGCAGCTGGAGTGCGGCGCTTACGGCACTTGGGCTAGTTCACTGGCCGCTGCCCGGCTCCCTCACTCCTTAAAGTTTGGAAGCTCTGGCCTCCTCCAAATACAAGTTCTTCCTCTAGCTTCTTCTATAGAAGCGCGTGCTCACCGCGGACGCCCTCCAACGCTGGCACCATCCAAACTCCTACTTCTGCCCCCTCTGTCGTAAGAACTTGGAGACGCCGAAGCATCTGTTCCTGGAATGTGACTTCTCCACTTTCATCTGGAGGCGTATGGCTACTCTCTTCAATGCTCCCACCCTCGATTTGACTAGCTGGAAGGGGGCATGCCTCAAACACTACTAGAAAAATCAGTTTCTGTGACGTCCATAATTCGTCATCGTATGTTTGCGTATCATTACAAAAGATCTTCTATGACGAAGATTTTCCTATGTTACAAACATTTTCATGGATATGAATCGGAGATTCCACAACGTCAGCATCGAATGATTCTGCATGATGAACCCACCTCGTGTATGTACTTGACATGCCATAAATATGAATGTGATCTTCCACATGGGACTGAGGTCTTCGTGAATGATTAAGACATCGACGACATGGGCAAAATATATCATCATTCTTATTGAATCTCTTTTGAATGAATTGCATGAATTCTCCCACGCCTTTGATATATGCATGGGTAAATTCTTTACCATTTATCGAACTTCTGTCCACCATCTGCTCAACATCATGAGAGCAAATAAATAATTAAACATGTATAAATGTGTTCCTAAACAAATTGATTGTCAAATAAAAATTGTGAAGAGCTACTCCTATGTAATCCTACTATCAAAAAGAGGCTAACCAATCCTTAATCGAAACAGAGGGAAATACATGGCTAATCCACATCCATCAATTGCCATGACCCTAATGAAATTATGCAATCTTCATCTTTCAAAGGCTAACGAGTAGCCAATCCTACAAAGTAATCAACATACACCGTGAAAAAGAGATACCTTTTGCGCCTTTATGATATCTTCGACTAGTTTTGGCGTTATGCTCAATGAGATGTTATCTTGATCAACTTAGCACTGATCGATGTTGTGCAATGTGCTAAAACCTTCCACAACGACGGTGACGAGGCCAGGCCAACAAAAACAATATTTCAGACAACAAAAACAAATAATTAATCTAATTAGTTTAAAACTAACAAATCAATCTGCTTAAAAAAATATACTCAATTACTCAATTAAACTAGAATCTCGTGGTATTGTTGCACTAAAACTAAAATAGTGCGTTCATGAATACAAGATTAGTACCAAATTAGCAATCGATGGAATCTTGATTGGTTGATTAGGCGTCGGCGTTGCTATATCGATGAGGCACTTGTGCATTGGTCGTGCATCCCGTGATGGCGTGACGTCTCGACGAGAAGACGACTCGGGGAGACGGCTATGCGACTCGGCGAGACGGCCACACGGCGACTCGGCGCTGCACGGCAAGACGCGTGAGACACCGACTCGGTGAGACGGCGGCTGAGTCGGTGCTGAGACGCATGAAAGGCCCAAGGCAAGGTATGTACCGGACTCCTGCTCCCGCGTGAGATGAAACGGTCGATTGTATGCATGTTGGGCTTCATCCTACGGTCTTTCAAATAAATAAAATCTAATATACTCCTAACTAACAAGCCAGCTCTTGCTCAGATGGTTAGGATACCATCGACTGACAGCACAGTTCGCTAGTTCGATTCCCTGGAGCGGCAGCATTAAAAGTTTTTTAACTTGTGGCCCAAACGTGGTCCCACAAGGCCTGGGTTCCACAATTCTAGAAATTTTAATTTTTCAAAACAACAATGCGACGTCAGAAATGTCAGATATCGTGACGAAAACATATCATCACCGTACAAATATGTACGAGTGTTTTATGACGAAATGTTATGTTTCGTCACTACAAAACATGCCCAAGCGATGATGGCTGCAATATGTGACGAACGGACACAAAGCGTCACAAAAAAACAGTGTTCCACGATGGAAATTGGAAACGTCATGGGGGTTCCACAATTTCAGAAATTTTAATTTTTCAAAACAAAAATGCGACGTCAGAAATGTCAGACATCGTGACGAAAACATATCATCATCGTACAAATATGTACGAGTGTTTTATGACGAAATGTTATGTTTCGTCACTACAAAACATGCCCAAGCGATGCTGGCTGCAATATGTGACGAACGGACACAAAACATCAGTGTTCCACGATGGAAATTGGAAACGTCACGGCGTTTTCGTCACCGATAATCACTTTTCTTGTAGTGAAATCTTGGTGGGTGGAGGACATTCTTCAATCCAGGTCCCACAAGGGTGTTCTCTCGATCATTTCGGGGACCATATGGCTCATCTGGATCGAGCATAATAACTGCTTCTTCCTCTCAGAGGAGAAAACCTGCCTGCCCTTCCTACAGCTCCTGTCTGACGAGCTGCATCTTTAGGAGGCGGTAGGAGCCGGTCTAAATTTGGAGTAATTTAGCTCTTTTGCTTTTGCTTCCCTGGTGGGAGGGGCTAATGCCCTCACCTTGTAATTCTTCTTCTTTGATCAATAGATGACAGTTTTGCTGCCCTTTGCTCAAAAAAAAAATTTGAACTCGATTTCATCTAAAAAATCGAATTCGATTTTCCTGCCTTTTTTTAAAGTTGACTAGAAAGATTTATTTTAAAAAAATGTGTGTTTCACAAACCAGAAAGACCAGCTTGCCCAGGCCGCATCGCATGTGGTACGGGCGTGTAGGATGGCTACTGGATCATGGTAACTCCGTTCAACCACAGGCGGACACGCAGATGAGAGCTATTCGCTTAGGTCGCAGACTGCACAAGCAACCCAGCCCTCCCCCTCCTACCCCTCTTTACCCAGCCAACTCTCCTCTTTTGCCGACAACCTCCCACTTCTTCCCACTGCGCCGCCCAAACTGCACCGGCACGGATGGTCCCCTTCAAGTCCGGAGCGGCGCGGATCATGCTGTTTTACCAAACAACGTTTCTTTGCTCTTTGATTGTCTCGAAATTCACTTACTATTGTTGGTTTACATCAGGGAGCCCATGTCGCTGAAATGGGCATTCTAACAGACGTTGCTTACCGTATTCTTGATTGGACTATCATTTATATCATATATAAGATCCGGTATGATACTGCATACAATTATCTATATGCAGTTGTTAAGGAGTTGGCCATCGCCTACCGCCATTACCTACCTAAATGATGGAGAGCTCAGAGTGCAGGTGCAGAAGCCTTTGGAAAGCATTACTTTCGCTTCTCTTCGGGCCTATAACCCATTGGACTGGACTTTGAGAAAGAAGCATTTTTTATGTGTGTGTATGTCTTTTATTTTGCGTATCGTCGTTGTCATCGTTTTTAGTTTTAGGTGAATGCAATTTTATCGGTATCTGCGTATTTCTTATATGGTCTTCTCTGAAATAACGGTAGGAGTGCGAAAAAACAACTTTTTCATGTGTAAACCATCTATAATCTCTAACGAACGAAATTCATGACCTACTTGGTTTAATATTGCTAGCTCTCTCGAGAACTATTCAGCTTGAACTTTAATCCTTCTCCTCAGTGGCTGATCTATTTTTTTTAAATATAGGTATTTAACTTGTTAAAAAAATTATTTTTATAATAACTTATTACATGATTCTCTAATTTATAATTCTCTAATTTATTTCCTTATATGTTTAATAATAAGTTCTAATTTGTTATTCCAAGGCATTCGTCACTTCTAATAAAAATTATAAATTGTTGTAATCGCTCTTTCTATTTATATTCTTTCTATTTCTATATAGTAGAATACAACGACTCTTTCTTACAAGAGTTTCTTACAGGAGTGAAACAAAACTCTAAAGAAAGTAAAGAATAAAATTTGGCAAAATGATTAATGCAAAAGAGCAATTGAAGAAAAGAGTTGATACAACAATTTGACTACTCAATAAATTAGTAGTATCCCTAGAGTCCACTTCTCCCCAATACTACTAGTGAAAGAGAAAATGAAAAGACTACCATTAAAGCAGCCCAAGCGAGACTTACTATATCCATGGTGATGGAGGAGTTTTGATAAAACAATGTAGTGTGATGGAGGGCATTTGATGATACAATAAACATGTATTTATATTCTTATTATATTGTTATGTTGTCACCATGTGGCACAATCCAAACCATATAAAACTAAATCTAGAATCATCTAGAAAAATCAATATTTTTATGTTTGCAAAAATATCCAGCAATATCTTATCTTATTCTATTTTATTTTTTTACTTATTCATCGCAGATAATACTACACAATAAATATTTAGTTTTATATATTTATATATTTCATAGGGTAAATTGCATCGATACTATTATAAAATTCCCACTTTGTAAAAATTTCACTATTCTGTCTATGACATGTGGGTCCAGAGCACACATTTCATTGTTGCATGGGGTGACACTTTTTGCGAATCAAAAACTTTATAATGGCATGTGTATGATTTTCCTATTTCATATAATGCATTTCTATGTAATATAACTTATAAAAATTATATTTTTAGAATATTCTAACATAAGTATGAATATCAACTTTCAATACATATTATACCTAGATTTTTAACTACATCTCATTATATCATTGTATTATTTGGATTAATTCATACAATATTGATGTGGTGACGTTTTGCACCAGTTCATCTCGGGGTGGGTCCGGATTAAGGCTTGCCCCGACCTGACCCGGATTCGGTTCTGTATATTACGTTACTCGTGAGCCTAGCCCAACGCATTAACCGTATTGATGCATGTATTACTATCACGCCATTACTATATTTGGGTATGTGGTTGGATTTTCATGTACCTATGATTGGTTTTGTGTATTTGATAGGATTTTTATATGCCTAATTGCCATTGGTTGGGATGACGTTATGTGAATTTTCTCTGCACCGGTCTGGGTCAGTGCACCGTGGGCCGGAGCGGGTCAAGGTTTTGTACATTCGGGGACCAGGTCGGGTCGGGGTAGGCGGGTGTTGAGAATGGGATTTTAATATGCCTAATTTCCTTTGGTTGGGATGGCATTATGTGAATTTTCTCTGCCCTCGTTCGGGTCGTGCACCGCCGGTGCACCGTGGGCCGGGGCGGGTCAAGGTTTTGTAATCCGGGGACCTGGTCGGGTTGGGGTAGGGCGGATGTTGAGAATGGGTGGGATGGGTCGGGTCGAGTCGAGGCTTGACCTAGTCCCGCCCCGCCTCATTAAGAACTCTAAACATAAGGTGTGGCAAAATTAGACAAAGCTAACCTCCAATCAAACAACTCGATATGCGGACACAATGATTATCCAGTCGATCATATGATTACTTTCTTATAATTTCACTATTAGTTCTATTACTTATTTTTCAAGACTTGTAATTTAGCAGCTATGAAATTGCCATTATGGAAATTAGCCAACATGAGGATGGACATATGTATGTGTAATGTGTGGCTTAAGAATTTTTTAGACCATATTTATATTTTGGTTGCGGGTGATGTTAACTAATCGATTTAGGTTTTATGCTTGTTTCTTAAAAAAAAAAACTTCTGCACCATAGCTGTTGCTCAAACTAGAACCCATGCACCAACTATGCCGGGCTTGAAAAAGCACGCTCCCACCGGACCAGGCCCAAACCCATCTCGGCCAAACCAATCGGGCTTCAAAAAGGGGCCAAGTCCATCCCAACTACATTTTAGAGGTTGTTTGTTTCAGCGTTGAATAAAGTGGAGTTTTACTGTAGCAAAAATTGAGAGTTCTAAAAAAGGTGCTCTAATAATTCTAAAAAAGAAATTAAAAAATAGTTTTACAATATTGAGAAGAACTACAAATTACTACAACTTATAGGCTATATAAAAATAACAAAATTTGATATAGTAAAATTCAACTTAACTTTAAACTGAAACAAACACGGTCGAACCTAGGCTCGGCCGGCCCGACAAACTGACGGGCCGGGCGATGGACCGGGCTGGCCAGGTCTCGCTGGCACCTTGTGGCCTTGTTCGATGTCCTCCATATTGCCGATGCCTGATGCCTCATCGGCTCTTCCATGATGCCACCAGGTCGCCGCCTTTGTCCGCCTCGCTCGCTTGTTGCCTCCACATTGGCACCGCCTCACCACTGTGCGTTGCCTCGTTGGCGCCGCCTCACCGCCGTGCGTTGCCTCACCTATGGTACCGCTGCCTCACCTCCTTTGGATCCTAGATCCAATGCCGCATCTCTCTCTCTCTCTCTCTCTCTCTCTCTCTCTCTCTCTCTCGTTTGGTTTTCCCTCTGTCGTGTGATCTCGGATTTGATCCTAATTCGATGGAATAGTTTGTGTTTTTTCAATAAATATAATCTAGTTTTTTTTTATTTTATTTTGATGATGAACCCTAAATCCCTTTACTCAGGCAATCTTTTGTCTCCTCGATTTACACCATCCAGAAGTTGCTGCTGGAGTTGTGCGTCACCATCAGTGTCTCATGGAGTCAAGCTGTGTTTGACCCTCTATCCGTTACCTCCCTATTATCTCTCGTTTCTTTCCCTTTTTCTTTTCAATCCAGATGCTTTGTTTCCTTTTCTTTGGCCAAGCAATTACTTTGCGAAAACACTTGTGGCCGGTCGTCCGGTGCGTCCGGACGCGCGCGCGCAAATGCGGCCCAGCCCGCGTGAGACAATGGAAGGCCACGCTGCAGCCATCAAGGTGGGTCCCGCAAGCATTTTTTTCTTTTCATGGCCATAGATTTTGACTGGCTGCTCTAATCCACAAACCGTTTGCACCAACATGTTTCTCGTATTTTTATGAACAAAACAAGATGTATGTTGCGATATAAATCCACAAACTTACCTGAACAAACTTGGGTTTCGCCTATTAAAACTTGGGCTTCATAGTCGTTAAACTTTGCCGAACTATCAAGTTTCAACAGGTTTCATACAAATTTCTTCAAGTTTCATCAGGTTTCTACAGGTTTCATCCAAGTTTTATCAGGTTACATCGAAGTTTCATCCAAGTTTCATCAGATTTCATCAGCACACGGCCAAGTTTTATCAGCACACGGCAAGTTTCGCTAGTATAGGGGTAAGTTTCATAAGTGCTTTCTCTTAGGTTCACATCAAAAAAAATGAAAAAGTGAAAAAATCAAAAAATTTAAAAAGTGTTTAAAATGGGTTGCTCTCGATTTTAGAAGAATTATGAAATTTATTCCATACATTTTGAATACTGTTTGAATTTTATACAAAAATCAGAAGTTTAATTGAAAATTTAATCAACTGCAAGGCTAACAACTCCGCGCTCACGTGGGAGCGCGGGTGCATTGGATGCGCGCGGTGCCGGCGATCGGACGAACGACGCTGGTCCGGCGCTGGCGCGTCCGTCCGGATGTCCGACGCCTGGCGCTCGCCACTACTTTGTCTAGTAGTATAACTCTTCCCCATTCCGTATTAACATTGGATTACAATGTTTATTTTTTTGAGATCTAAATCATCATATTGTATCTGATATGGACTCTTCGCTTTGATCTAGACCGTTAGATGATCATTAAAATCAACGGTGCATATTCTTTTCTTTTATTTTTTTGATTAACGTGGTAATTTCTAGGCCCTCTCGACGAACATGGTGGCTTCTTTTAGCACTAATGTAGCAATACAATAGATCTATTAGATTTCATAAATATATTTTGATAGAAAATAGTCATTAAAGTCATACCTCAAATACTGAAATATTAGAAAAACATCAATGGAGCTACGAGACCTTCCTTTAAAAGATATCTAGCTAGGAGAAGGTGACAAGAACATGAAAAAATAGTCTTTGCAACACGCCTATCTAACATCTTTAACCAATTGAAAATATAATCTTATTGGTACTCATAATGTTTTAACTATGAAGCCAAGTTTGACCCAAGTTAGATGAATGATCCAAGGAGCTACCCATAGACGTGGGGATTGATTTTAAATAACACATAGGCTTATATTATAGACACTTATGTTCAAAATTCTTGAGTAACTAATGTATACACATATGTCTTGTCAACTCAATTGTCCTTATGTATCTTCAATTTAAGGTGCCCACATCAATGGAATGATGATGTTGATAGGAAGGACAAGTAGGAATCTAAAGAATTGAGGGTGCGAAAAAGCTCATGGGTGAAGGGTTATATCTAGAGACAAAGCTAGAATTAATGCCGCGGAGTGAAGGTAGTAGGAGTTGACGTTATTTGATTTAGCTTAAGTGATCCTTAAACTTAAGCATTCTAATTTCCATGTCTTTAGATTCAGGCTATGAAACATGCATCATGAATGGTGTCGGGTTAGTCCAATTGAGTGATCGGGGAGGCAGGGACAACTCGGTGACTTAGGATTTCAATGGAAACTAGGAAAGAAGGGAAGTGATAAACCTTCCATGCCCTGTGCATCCTAGTCCCTCCATTGCTATATGTTCTATAACCACACAAAATTTGTGGTTCAATATGTTCTATAACTGTCATATATAGCATCATCCATAGGTGTGCAGAGTTTCAAAGAATTTTAGATTGGTTTTTTAACGAATTTTCACCATTTGCAATGTTGGTTGCATTTGCACCAGATATGCACCCCTATTTTGGAGCTTGGTTTGGTAGGGTTGCAACTGCAAGAGGGTGGTACAATTTTTTGCTTGGTTTAAATGACCGAACTTTGTGTTCCTAGGCAGGTTCTTAATATGACTTGCACGCGTGAATGAAGAAGGAAAACAATGATTTCAGATGTGCGCTTGCCTCTTGGTGATGCTACAATGAAACTTGAGGGTCGAGCAAAATTGGGACATTGCTATAGTCATAAAGGAAGTGGCTGCAGCCAAAAGGGTGGCAAGTGATTTGGAAGATAAGAATGTTGTGCTCGTTGTTAGGGATCATAGGCTAGAGAAGGAGGGGTTTGTGCTCACTTTGTCTTTCTGGCATGTGTTGTTGTGTTTGTCATTATCTTAGGCAAGTGACATTGATTTGTAATTGTTTGCTTGTGTACCAGAACTGAACCCCTCTATGATATGTATTTGTGTTGTGCAATCATCCCATAAATGAATCAAGGCTTTGTTTTGATCCAGAAAGAAATAAAGAAATATGTGCTTTGTTTCCACCATAATTGAACCACAAAGTGGAGAACATGTGATTGATATGCAACAAAGCATCAAAACAAAGTAAATAAGCCAAGTCTAGCATTACAACATTCAGTAACAAAAGCCACAAGAATGGCATTACAACATTCAGTAACATAAGGCATAAGAATGACATTACAACATTTAGTAACAGACCACACAAATAAGTCAAAAGTTTATTACAAGCTCATAGATTAGCCATGATTCTTGTCGAGCAAGTTTGACAATCTAGGATATATAGGCCATAATTCTAGCAGTACAAGTTCTAAACAATAAATGGTGATGGTAAGATTGACACGCACTACATAACTGTTCATCAGAGATTCAGAGTCCTATGGAGGAAGGATTGGTCCAGGGCTCCAGGCATTGATGTGTTTGGAGTTGGTTTTGGCTTTATAATTGTTGGATCAAGGGCTAAAACTTTGAGTACTAGCTGTCGTAAACTTGATGAGTGGAACTAGCTTGTGAATCTAGGACATTGAGCATTCAGATTGACTATAGTCTGTAGGTGAACCACCACCAACATTAGCCATCCATTCTTCTTTCACTTGTCTTGATCATCTTCTGAGGCTTAATTGTGGGTTACAATTGCAACTTCAAGGCAAACATAAGTAGTTTGACAGCAAATGTATCGGAGTCGCGGTGAAGGTTTGGTCGAAGGTCAGCATCTTGACTGTGCCAAGCCCGACTGCGTGTAGCCTGACTACTTGAAGCCTGAGTTTCGGTCCGAGTGTGGGAAGGCGCCGTCTCTATTGGATTTTCCTGATTCTGCTGAACTGCAGTCGCAGTTACAAAAGCTTTCACCTACGACTTGGGTGTCTGGGTTGTCAGCTCCCATTATTGGATCCAAGGTATCTAAAGACGCCTTGGAGGCAATGATGTTTTGTTATGGCGTGTAGGAAACAACTTGGTCTCCCAACTTCATTTGCAGGATATCTTGTTGACTCCACGAGCTCTGGCTTGGAGAGCCTGAGCGTGTGCCTCTTTAGCAGCTTGGGCCTCTCGACGTAGTAGTTCATCCTCCTCTGCTTCTATTGCTTCTTGAGCCAGTCGGCGTTTGGACTCGGGGGAGAGTACAAGGACCTCACGAAAGTTGGGAGAGCTTCTTGTGCTATCCTCCGACCTGGGATTCGAGCCAAAGGAGACTTGATCGCCCAATCCGAGTGGTTTGTTGCTGGTGATGCCCACCATCCGAGATTCATGCTTGAAAGGACCCTCGCCTTGTCCCAGTCGAGAATTCAGCACCTGTCGTATTACTCGCTGGTAGTCGACACCAGCGTTCCTCAACCCAAACGGGAATCAGGGTGCTATGATGTTGACACCTCTCCAGATTGGATCTTGTCCAAATCCGAAAGAATAGGTCTTGGAGCCCTTTCGAGACCTCTACCAGGTCGGATCTGATCCGAGTCCGAAATAGCGAGCTTGGTCCCCAGCGCATTACTCGCTAGTATGCGGCGGCGGCGTTCTCCAACCCGAAGTGGAATCCGGGCTGGTCTTCGAGGAGGTTGCCTAGGATCTGATCCAAGTCGGAGAGCGTGAGCTTGCCGAAGTTGTCAGTGACGAAGTCCAAGCTTCCGAAGTGAAAGCCTGGCCGGGGGTAAACACGACGACGATTCCGGCGATTGCTGTCATCGAGCTTGACGAGGTTGATCTTCACGCGTCCCCTACCTAGCGCACTGACTGTTGACGTTTGTTGTCGAAAATAATGAATTAATATGGGATATGCACCGGATCCAAACTCGATGGTAACAGAAGACAAGGGTTTATGCAGGTTCAGACCACATGCAAGCTTAAGCCGCTACAAAGTCATTCATGGTTACACCAGGGTCGCTCCATTATATAGTAGAGGCCTGGGTAGAGCCCGACTCCTACTCTAACCCAACCCTGCCTTTTATAACTCAGAGTTCAGTTGTAACCTACTTGTACACATATTCAACATCAACTTCTAACAAACTCCAACTTGGTGAATATGATGTCCGTGACCTTGAAGTCGTTGTACACCTTGTGCAAACTCGTGTACTCGAACTCTAGTAGCTTCCTTCACAGCTTACGTCGAGCCACCCGACGAGTTTCTCATATTCACCGTCTTTTGGAACAAACATTGCTTCCATGTGGACTTCTTGCTTTTTGTGGCTCCACTTGCAACAGTACTCCCTACACATGCAATTCTCAACTCCCCTGCAGCATATACAATCTTAACGTCGCCGTCTCCCCGATCATCACAGACTTGCCACTTTTTATGATCTTGATGGTCTTCCTTGCATCAACTTGGAATACCATTTCATCATGCAAGGTCTTGAGCGAAATTAGATTCCTCCATAGTCCTCAACTCATGTTCCACACCTTGAAGTATCCTGTCAACTCCGTCTTGCACTTTGATCTTGATGGCTCCTACTCCAATGTGAAGACGTATGTGTCACCACCCAAGTAGACCGATCCAAAATAACCAACAACGTACGAAGAAAACCACTTCTTATTGTGTCACATGAAGAAGACCAACTGAATCCAATATCCAAGCTCGACCGCATATTTGATCCTTGAGATAACGTCATCACCGTTGCTTCTCGAGTCACCTTTAGCCATCGCCACATTAATTAGCACTGGTTCCTTTTGTCGGTCCAATCCTACCGACAACGGTTTTCACTGTCTGATCCATCCGCCATCCAAAATAAGACCCCAGTCTCATTGCCTAATCCGTTCTCCACCTTTAATAGATTTTTGGATCACCGACCGCTCGATCCCTTCTCCTAGCACAAATCAATGCTTACCTCGCCGTTCAGCTAGCATATCCGACCTCTCCGGTCAAACCACCAACAGCCTCTATGCGCATATCTCCATTAGAACCCGCATCTCATGCCCTTGTTCCAAAACCCGCGCTCGAGCCAGCTAAACTATTGTGCAGATCTGAGTTCTTTTGGTCTCAACAAATACTCTCTTCTGCCTCCTGAATTGTTTATTTTGGCTCTCATTCGGATCTATTCTTATTGGTGAGGATGCCTTCTATTTCATGTAGACTTCGGGCTCCTCTTTCTTCGATCCGGGGACCGCATGCACCAGGCCAAATCTCGAATCACTCAATCGCTCGGTCACCTGTGCACGGTCCAACTCGAACCTGCTGCTCCAGTTGATGAATCCGAGCAGCACCCAGCGCCTGCATGCAGTCTCTTCCGGTCGGACCCGTCCCCATGCAGCAATACATGCTGACACCATACCACGGTGCAATACATGCTGCGTATCAGCGTATGTATACATAATACGATTATACGAACCGTCCTCGGTTAGTTAGTCGGTCGTCCACGTACTCCTCCGCAGAATCTGGCGCAGATTATCAGAATCAGAAGGCAGAACGCCGCACGGCAGCGCCGCCCCGAGCCCTCGTCCCTCCACCCCGGCCCGAGGCCCCGACGCCGACGCGACACCGACACGCCACGCCACGCCACGTCGCCACGCCCTCGGCCACCCGTCAGTGATGATCAGTCCAGTACAGGTACTCTACTATGTACTCCTCCAGTTGCGGTCTCGGCACGCCGGAGCCCAGACACTACAGGAAAACGAAGTGTTTTCGTCGGCCGATCAAAAACCAACGAAAATAAGTCAATAATTTCGCCGGTTTTCTAAAACCGACGAAAATACAGTAATAATTTCATCGGTTCAGACCAGGCCGACGAAATAGGTCATAATTTCATCGGTTCGGGCCGATGAAATTACGGCGCCGCCGCATCGCCGACCTGGGGGATGACGTGGCAATATTTTCGTCGGTCTGAACCGACGAAATTACAGAAAAACCCTATTACCCCACGCGTGTGCTGTTTGGGGGGAAAAATTACCACGCCCCCGCTCGCTCCTAGCCTCCGCGCCACCGCGACCCCTGCCACCGCCGCCCCCGCCCCCGCCCTGCGCCGGCCTCGCCACCTCGCCGCCCCGCGCCGCCGCGACCAGTACCGCACCATCCAGCCGCAGCCACCCCCCGCCACCCCGTCCGGCGCCGCCCCTTCCTCCGCGGCTCGGGACGACGATGTCGCTGCGGCCGAGCGAGCGGGTGGAGGTGCGATGCCGCCGCTACAAGGTGGCGGTGGACGCGGAGGAGGGCCGCCGCCGCCGCGAGGACAAAATGGTGGAGATCCTAATTTCGTCGGTTTTCCCCTAATTTCATCGGTTTTTGGCCGACGAAATTACTGCGCTTTCCTATAGTGAGACGCCGCACGCCGTCTCGCGTAGTCTCGTATTTAGTATTTACAAATTACAATCTCCATATTTATGCAGGTCGAAACTATCTAACCCGGACTCTGTACGCAAGTCTCCGGTTGCTTGAAGTTTTTTACCACAAGAAAATTTATAAGGTTCGTGCATGCGTATTCTATTTTTCTTTTCAATTTCACGGACTAAATAAACGGTACATGGTTCTTTTCAATTCATCATTTGATGCGTTTATTTTTATTTTCAGTGCTTTGAATTGTGATATCATGTCATCGAGAAAGTATCTATCCGGTAGCGAAAAAAGAAAAAGGAAAAAATGGGCGGATGACTTCATAGAAACGTAGAGAGGAGCTATGGACAAATTTGTAAAGAGTAATCCTAGTGCTTCGACGAACACAAATAATGAATTGGCCATAGTTGCTGTGGAGGAAGAGGAACCAGCTATTGGGATTTCTGAAGAAGAGGAAAATTTTGACATCAACGTCGATGATAACAATGTAAGTGGCCCTGAGAATCCAGCTAATTCATCGGGTACAAATGCACAGTCTGCTAGTATTGATGAACCACCAGTTTATAGTTTTGATATTTATGATCCAAGCAATTGGGATAATCTTGATAATAAAGCAAGATACATATTAGTTGAGAAAGGGCCTATAAGAAAGGAGGGTCTGGAATTCCCTCTAGATGATGCCTCAAGACATTTTTCATATGCTCATTATCATAAAAAATTAAGCGATGGAGAGGTACATGACAGAAAATGGCTAGCGAAATTTTTTATTGATATATTCGGATTTAAAGATATATTCGGATTTTTATTGAGCTCAAACACTCTGAAGTCAATAAATGATAGCGAACTTGAAGAGTGTTGCACTAAATTTGGAGACACTTTCTCTCATGATGGCTCATCTGATGTTGGGGTACATGATCTTATTTCTGAATTAAAGATTTTGAAATTCACTTTGCCAAATGACGTATTGTCTGCTATGGAGATTTTTGAGCATGTCAGAGATGTGGATTGTTATCCTAGTGTCTCCATTTCTTATTGAATCTTATTTACTGTGCATGTGACTGTTGCATCGGCTGAAAGAAGCTTTTCAAAATTGAAATTGTTGAAGAACTATTTGAGATCAACAATGACACAAGAAAGGTTAAATGATTTGGCGACTTTATGCATCGAGAAGAAGTTATTGGACGAGATTGATATCAATAGAATAATCGATTACTTTGTATCACAAACTGTTAGAAGAAATTTTTTAAGATAATGTCAAGTAAGAGCATCCCCAGCAGGAGATGTACTCTGCTTTGTATCAATCACGATTTACTGTAGCACGAGCGGGAAATTCAAACCCAAGGCACAGCAGAGCAGAAGCTCCCCCATGCTGCAAAAATCGCGAGTACTGTAGCAACAGTATTTAGTATTTTACAGGAGCAGATGCAGTAGCAGTTGGGGATGCTCTAAGTGTTTATGATTACAATTTACATTTGTCATTTCATAAACTTTAAAGTATTCTATACGAATAATTTTTGTGCATCGAATATTAATTTCTTCAATTATGTGTGTTTAAAAGTATATATATACAAACATATATACATATACATATATATGAGGAGGTGGATGAGGGCCTCCATATAAGTTTTCGCCACGGGCCCCCAAAATGTCAGGACTGGCCCTGACGCTGATCCGTACTCTGCCGTCGCCATATGATCCCACCGCCGTATCCGAAGACGCCCACCGGCCGTCAAAAAATTCCCCGAAAATTTTCTCCACCTCTTGATACAATCTTAAACACTCGAGCACACTTCCTAGCGCGCCACTACACGCTCTCTATGCACAGCAACATGCCCAAAAGTCCACAACATGGTAACTGCTGCGACGCCGCCTCTTGTGCAATATCCGGTAGTACCGCCAACGCCATGATATTGCCGCTGCCCCGATCTCTCCAGTTGTCTTGCCACGTCTGGTGGTCGGTCTGATCTCGAGCACGGAAGCCACCTCTACTTCACATTGTCTTGTTACATCATCGATCGACCCAATCACCACGTCTGTTACGATCCTTATAAACGGTAACTGTCGGACAATCCAGGCCTCACCTGGAGTTTTCGACACCATCGATCGATCCGTCGATCGTCGACATGCTTCACCTTGTGCCAAACCTGGCATTATCCTTCGGTGCACACGTGTATGCATATATAATCATCGAACCTACTCTAGATCATATCCACATTACCAACCTTAGCTCTGATACCACTTGTTAGAAAATCGGATGTGACAAGGTCTAGAAAACACCGTCAGAGGCACGATATTTGGTAACATAGTTCACCTCTTAGGCTACATCTGCGGGATTTGATTATGGACTCTCCTCCCCAATCAACGCAGTCGGCTGTCGTGGGTCGCAACCACAAGCCGACCATGACCACCTGTGAGCATAAGCCGCTATAAAGTCATTTATGGTTACACCAGGGCCGCTCCTCTTTATATTGGAGCCCTGTCTAGAGTCCGACTCATACTCTAGCTCAATCCTGCCTTTTACAACTCAGAGTTCAATTGTAACCTACTTGTACACATATCCGACACCAACTTCTAACAAAAGGGAAGTGTTTCACAAGGATCCGTTGTGGTATCCAAATCTCAAGGTAGCAAATGTACACGGTGGCTTAAATGATTTCTCCTACTTCAACATAATTCCCTATATCAGGGGCGGATTTATAGTATTTATTGCTAACATATTAGTATATAAACATATAAACCTACAATTTGAAGCTTAAACATAGTGATTTAGTGTTAACATGACCCCAACGACCGCAGCGACTTGTTTTCCTGGGTCGCCCCTGCCTTATATGGAGAGTCTTATCACCCTTTAAAAAAAAAAAGGCTAGATGACAAGTTTTACACTCTGCCTGGAAGTGCATTTCTTTACAATTTACATTCCCCTTAATTTTTATTGAGTGATGAACTTCCTGAAAATTTATCAAGTGAAGAACGCTCAAAAGAATATTGAGCGTTTGTTGTAAATTTATTTATTGATCTACTCTACTACGTCTCCATCTGGCTTGGAGCTCCACTGAATGGGAACAATGCACAATGCTAATTAGCTTGGAATATGACCTCAATCTAGGAGGAGGACATATCCATTAGAATTTATTTGTTTAATGCTGCCTTATTTTTGTCGGCAAGAAGCTTGAGGTTCTGGTTGAAATTTAAGTTGATATGCAGTGAGCACCACATGGGCTAACTCTGATGCTCTATGTCAATTTTGGCTTAGATATTGTGCAGTGGCTTGAAAATGTCTACTCTCTCCCCACCTTTTCATCTTAAATTAATTAAACTAAATAAAATTTTGTTATTTTTGTATAAACCAAATGATATAATATTTTGTATTTATTTTTGTGGGATTTTAAATAGTTCTTCCTAGAGTTCGTACAATGATTTTTTCATAATTTTTTGATTCTTTAAAACATTTTTCGAGAGGGTCACAAATCTGCTACAGTAAAACTCAACTCAACTTTAATTTAAAACAAACAATGCCCTTAAGATGTGGATCATATGGTGCCAGATTTAGGAATAATCGCTGACAGTGGTGAGCAGCTATAAACGAACCAAGCAACGAGTAGTCTAATCCGGTATCCTAATCAATGTCAGGCCCCACATGTATTTTATTCAGATCGATACGACCAATATTCATTTTTATAGATGTTTTAAAGGATAAACAAGATATATAAATGTTCAATACCAATATGAAAAAACATATGTGGGAATGGACATGCACTAGAGAATTTTTATGATTTTTATTGAATTTGTTAATTTTTTTACCTAATAAAAAAAACAAAATTTGCTTCAATATCTAACACTGGCCAATATTGGATAGAGATCCAACGGCCAGTAGTGGGCGTCGAATGGGAGGCTCCTTTGACGGGTGTAGGACAGCCCCGACGCTCATGGTCAACCATCTTAGGCCCTGTACATTTCAGCTTAGTGTAGCGTAGCGTAGCGTTTCAGCAAAATTTATCTTTTTTAATATAGCCTATTTGGTGTAATAATTTGTAATGATTTTTTCCAGGTTTTCAGTAGTTGTCATAAAGGTCTAAAACTATTTTTAAATTATTTTTTATAATATTTAAACCACTTTTTAAATACTCTTAAATTTTATTGAAACACTACGTTAAACTGAAATGTACAAGGCCTTAAGCACATATTTTACATGAATAAAACTCGGTGTGCCATTTTGCTTGAGTCTAATCCTATTCATGCCATCACTTAACAGTTTTTTCCTTCTACGCTATGCAATTGCTCGATTATTGTTTTATGTGCCACTGCCGTGAGCTTATTTTTATTTTTTGTTTAATCCCTTTAGATATTTACCAGAGTACAAAGCAATCAATATGCAATAGTATTTAAAATTCAAAGACTAAAAAAAAATTAATATGTAATAGTTTTTATTTTTTTGTGTTGAAATGTCTTGAGTTTACATCGAATGTAAAAGCTTTAAAATTCAAAAAAGGAAGAGACTAAAAGCCACGCGCTTTAAAAAGAGTAAAATACGCTCTGCACTAGTCGTGAAATCGTACTTAATTTAGCTATGCGATGTTAAAAAAGAAAAAACTTTTCGGCCCACTGAATTTTGTGCCTCCTCCTGCATGTCTCGGCCAGACGGCCACCGAGCGGCTCTCAAAAAAGGAAAGAAAAGAAAAGACGGCCACCGAGCGAGCACGTACAGGCGCACAGCCGATGAGATCGCCGTGAAAAAAGGCCAGCCGTACGCGCTGCCGCGGTGGCCAGCTAGTCCAGGGCTCCAGGCAGTGCGCTCAGCGCGCCGTGCGCCGGTCGCCGGTGTGTAGCGCACCCGATCATGACGGTATTTTTTTTTTTGGAGAGAATTTCCTGTGTGCCATTGAAAAAGTTTACAATTCCCTATCTGCCACTCAAAATTCTCTCTTCCCTTACATGCCACCGGTTTAAGTTTTTTCTTCCCTCGTGCCACTCAAGCGGTAAAGAATATAACGGTGTTAAAAAATGACCATTATGCCCCTACCTTTTTAATACGTTACAAAATAGAAAATTCATAAAAATAGTATATAATTGATAAAAACATGAGAAAATTTTCTACAGATTCATAAAATTATGTATAACTAGATTTGAAAGTAAAAATTAAAACTTTCTGGATGTAGATTTTTTATAAAAAAATAATCAAACCTATTATGCCTTATAAAAAGGAGAACAAAAATTGAAAACCCCAAATGTTACAAATATTTGAATAGCAAGTAGAGCATGATTTTACATACATTTAAAATTTTGAATTACTCAATTTGGAGTTAAAATGAAGGAGATATGATTTTTTAAAATTTTAATCCGAAGGGGCATTTTAGACATTAATAAACTTTTTGAACGACCAAAACTAACCGATTTAACGGCAGTGGTACTGAGGGAAGAAAAAACTTAAAGCAATGGTATGTAAGGAAAGAGAGAATTTCGAGTGGCAGATAGGGGATTGTAAACTTTTTCAGTGGTATACAGGGAATTCTCTCTATTTTTTCATTTTAAAAAAATTATAATTGAGCCATCTTTAACGATAGGGTTGAGCCGCTCCCGAGTGGATTGGGAACGATTATTGCAGCCCAAACAGGAACAATATTCGATGGGACACATGGTGCATTGCCACTGCCACGGGCTGCGACAGAAGATGGAGAGTCTCGCTCTCCTACCTCCCTATAAAAGTGGTGGACAACGCTGTTGTGTCCATTTTGAACACTTTGAACCAACACGATAGAGAAAAGAAAGAATGAGAGAGGGAAGAAATGGTGGGAGGGAAATTGCAGCGAAGCCCTATCGAAGGACCTGATGGTTAGTATGGTTTTGTTTTTTTTGTAAATTTTTCATCTAACTTTTAAACACAGTAGGATAGCCAATGTAGGACAAAAACATATGCAGGGATTAGAAACAGTAATTTAGGGTAATGCAAGGATTAGAGGACAACGAGACGAGATTGGGTTCCCTAGTTATCTATCCTAATTACTTAAATCAAGCAAAGTCTCTTCTGGTGTACCGGGTTTAAAGGTTATTAGGGATTCACTTCGGAGCTCGGATTAAGTAGACCCACTACCTCCTGTTATCACTTAAACATTCCAAAGGGTTATGGTCATCCCCGAGAGGGTCTACCGAGCCAACTCGAACATGTGGCATTGCAAAGGAAAAACAGGGCTGTCACCACCACCATACCCCGTGGGGTTGGGCGTCGAGACAGTACTAAACCTAGGCACCATGTGTATAGCTGATACTATTATTCTATCAGGACCCTCAGACAGAATAACCTTAGCTTAGCGAGACCCGACTTTCTAAGTCAGGACGAGATACCCCGTGAATATTATGAACCCGTCGATAAAGTGCATCCAGAATAAGATACTTACTTCCGAGACAGGTATTATACTAATGTTGTGAGTGCATAAAGTAAATAAAGGAAAGACTTGTATAAAATGTAAATAAGTCTTACACATACGCTTATCATCGTATGTCGTCGGGCTATGCAATGTTCCTATATCTTTTCAAAGCTGCATGATCCTTGTAGTGGTAACCATAGAATACGCCCCTAATCGAAATGCATACATTTGGTTCATATGTTGTGGGGATGGTAAGAAGAGTATGATGACCATCTTTGTTGATATAATCGAAAAGATCGTGGAAGCAAGTATGGATGATTTCTTTGTCTACGAGACCTCGTTTGATGATTGTTTGAAAAAATTAGAAAAGGTCCTTAAAACATGCCAAGAGGTAGATTTGGTTTTAAATAGGAGTAAGACTGTTAGGATATACGCCGATGCAAGATCACGAACGACAATAAGAGACACGATGTTTAGTAACGTAGTTTGGCTTTCGGACACAATACCTAACCATTACAGGAATCGCAGTTTATGTGGACGGCCAGAAACGTAATTTCGGCGGCCCAAATAGCCGCCGACAAATCCATCGTCTATCTTGGCGGTCCAAATAGGTCGCCGACATAGATATTACAACCCGCCCGCGAGGACACGCGACGTTTCCCCCTCCCCCCAGTCTATCTCGGCGGCATCACCATCGCCGCCCACATTGCCAGGCAAATTTGAAAATTTCCACTCCCGCCACTTCATCTATGTCGGCGGCAAAATGGGTATGGTCGACATAACCCCTCCCTGGTAACGCTAGCTTGACGGCCTTAACGGAGACATCCCAAGGTGGTCCCACATGGCAGAGGAGGCTCGTCTATGTCATGTGGGCTCACAGTCCATAAGAAGGGGCTGCAGAGGTGATCTATGTCGGCAGCCCTATATTTGCCGCCGAGATAGACAAATAAAAATTAACAGGGGCGAGACGGGGCTCGAACCCGCGCCGCAGGGAGCCCGCGCCTCGCCGCGCGCTGTTAACCAAGTGGGAGGATAGATTTAATCGCCATCGTTGGGGACTGAATTTTTTTTATTCCCTTACTAAAACCTATGTCGGCGGTCTCTGGATGCCGTCGAGATTACTACCCCTATGTGGGCGGCATTATAGAGGCCGCCGACATAGACCCTTTCACCCTCCTGCAAAGCTTCCTCGCCTCCGCCTATTGGGTCGACTGGCCCACCCAAGGTTATAGGGCATGAACTACACCTAATATCACTTGGCACATAGGTATTTTGATATAATTTGCGATTTTTGTTCGCACGTTGTTTTGAAAATCACATACGTTTGAATTAATTAATATATTGTTATGATTTCATACCGGCCTTCTCGCACGCCAGAGGTTTTTAAAAATCTGATGGTATTGGGGGCATTTAGTGCTTAGGAGGAGTGGTTGTATATTGATATAAGTCGCCATTGAACAAGATGTACTGTCTAAACGTTTTCTGGTTTAAATACCCCTTCGTAGTGACAAATGTAATCGATACAAATAAACAAGTAGTGGATCTATGAAGCAACATGGCATGAATTTGACACTATGTGGATAT
This sequence comes from Raddia distichophylla, assembly GCA_005191435.1. Taxonomy (NCBI): domain Eukaryota; kingdom Viridiplantae; phylum Streptophyta; class Magnoliopsida; order Poales; family Poaceae; genus Raddia; species Raddia distichophylla. The sequence continues at coordinate 24,854 of SPJY01032546.1, forward strand.
GACTATGTAGGATGTGTTAGTAGGTGTAGTGCAAGCTCTACTACATTGGTTTGCCACATTGAACCTCTCGAGAGAGCCGGTTTTCTGCAAAAAATGGTGGGTACTAGAGTCTCTATGTCGGCGGTCAGGTGGAAGAGCCGCCGAGATAGGATAAATCAAGAATTCCATACTTTAGGATTCGAACCCGCGACCTCGCACAACGCACAAAGCCTCTTTACCAACTCACCTATCAATCATTGCTAATAACAATGGTATATTGTTCCTGTTGACCCTTATCGTTCGAATGTGGTAACGATTATTCAGGTATCTAAAAGACATCAGAAGAAAACATTGTCAACTATAAAGCTATAAATACTATTGAGATCTATAATTTTCATATATATTTTGTATCCATATGACTTCGTATACAAAAATAAATTTTCAAGAATGAACTGCAATCCATTATGACTATCGTTCATATTAATGACTATTTCTACATCTAAATGATCGACTTCAAATAAAAACGTTGTCAACTACAAAGCTGTAGATCTCATTGAGAGCTACAATTTTCATATAACTTTTTTCTCCATCTGACCCGATATGAAAAGTCTATAATTTTTCAAAATTGAGCTGAAATATATTATCACTACAATTATACTCCTTCCATTATCTGTAAAGCAGCAGTGATGAATGATACTACCGGTTTGTGTTATGAACCATCGATCAGTTAAAGTATAACTGTTATACGTACTGGCGGTGATAATGATATTTTATTATTGATTCTTTTTATTTTTGATTATCATTCCCGGTGGATCTTATGAACCTGTAGCGAAAAGTTAGCGCTGTTATTTCTAGGTGAACCGGCCGTGATTAGGTGGTACGAAATGTTTGTTTAGTAGTAGTAGTGCATCGTCACATGGGGAGACACCACGGCGTTAGTCGCAGAGAAAAGTTTTGAGCCCCATGGGCCTAAGCTTTCATATCCTCGGGTGCCATCCTCAGGTGCCCGTGCATCACATGTGCCCAACATCTCAAAGGTTTATTTATTGAGATAAATATATTATCCGTCTTTCTCCATCGGCATAAACTTTTGGGTGAACTGGTTTGTGTGTGAAACTTTCCATGGTATTAGAACTGGTTCTCTTCCACAACAACATGAGTTTGAGCGTTGGGGCCTCTGATGATCTCGACATAATGTCGATGATCATTCTCGATCTACTTCGTGTTCGTGTTGCATGTTCCGTGTTCTCCCTACCCTACACAAGAGAAGGCAATTTATACTAACCCTTTGATATAAATGTAGGAGGGACAAACATATGTATAGATGGTAATTAATCCCTATAATTACATGATATGTCGACGCCGTCTTGAAACACTGTCGCGCTCCATAGTCACGAGCCGAACCGCCATAATGAAGAATATATACTTAATCATCAAGCCTTTCGATGTCTTGATCAACACGGCACCGGGCAAGGCCTATCGATCCCGGCGCATCGCCTATCATCCCGGGTAGCTGCATTTATACGAGTAATAGGCGGAAGAATACCCAGAGAACACCGAGAGGTGTTTCACTGTCCAGGGAAGGAAAAACTCAAATCCCGGCACCATGTAATTTTTATCTTTTCAGATTTTTTGTCCCGAAGGCTAGCATAAATACCCCCTCCTACATGTGGGGAAAGATCCATCTAAAACACATCTGCATCCACGTCTAGACGAGGAAAATCCTACCTAGGTTTTTCTCTTACATCATTGAACTGTGATTCCCTTGATCTTAACGAAGCACTAGGAGCAATTATCCTTTGCCAAAAAGGCTTGGACAAGGATAAAAATCTTTTTGTGTCAACTTCTGTGCATCTTATGTCAATATCTCTTCGACATCTTAAAAGCCGTGATCGTGACCGAAAGGGGCTATCTTGTCCCGCAATTTAGAAGTAAGCTCGACTCGAGTAACTTGTTTCCAATCGTCGACTAAAAGGACCCTGCGTGGAGCATTGGCCCAGAGTTGGCCGTAAGGCACGTGGGAGTCCTAGAAGGGCCAGCGTGGAGCTTCAACATGAAGTTGACTACGAGGGTGTGCAGGAGTCTCGGAAGGACCCCGCATAGAACATTAACCTAGAGTTGTCTTTAGGGCACGCGGGAGTCTTGGAGGAACCCTACGTGTTGGCTTCACGGGTGAGTGGTAGTCTTAGTACGGTATTCCCCTACAACAGAGGTAAAGGCAGCCAACGGAGCTGTTAAGGAAGAAGAAGGTGAAGAGCGACATAGCCAGCCTGCTGACATCCTGCGCCACCACCAACATAATGCTTGTTGCTTCCTCCATGGAATATGCCCCCACCACCGGCATGCTGCCTCCTCCTTCATGCGAGTGATGGTGGGGATGGAGGTTGGTGCGTACATTGTAGACGGCGAGGGACTGGGACGGCGAAGGCGGCCAGCGATGACGAAGGAGGAGGAGTTGTGAAGGCGTAGGGGCGAGCAGCTACGAGGATAGGCGAGGCAAGAAAAATAAACAGTGGGTCGAGAGGCGGTGATCTTTTTCCCCACGGAAATGAAGGGAATGAGGTGGAAAACCTGTATCGCGTGAGGTTTCAAACTAGCCGTGTATTTCGCCTAGGCAAATTTACCTCGTGGGTTTTAAACCTTGGGATTGGGTTAGGATCCCTGTGGAGATCCGGTCTCCCAGACAAGCCCAAATGTGGGAAATATTGGATCTAACATAACATTGTATCAAAAATAATTTATTTTATACTTCAAACAAATATTACTATTATAGATATATATGTGAGATTTTATTTTATGTTTTTCTGACTGAGCTTTTCCGATTTGGATCGACTGCAAAACCTTAAACCAAGCATCAATTTACCATGCGGACCTTTTATGACAATTGACAAGAAAAACTCTGGACTTATCTCGGCGATCGAGGGCATCCCGATGCGGACCTTGCCAGCGGTGTGCACGTACAAGATGTTGCGCGAAGGGCAGGCATGCTTACGGGCGCCGGCCGGCAGGGGCTGCGTCGCTATTTGTGGGCCGGATCGCGGTTCGCTGTTTGCAATGTTGGTGGTCCTATCAGCCATGCATCTATAAAAGGAACAATACATGCTGCTACATACCAATGCCACAACCACAGAAACGTTTGCAAGCCGTGTAATTAACAGTAGCGTTGAAGAGGGAGGGCATGGCGAGCAAGTCGTTGGCAATACCGTCACTCGCCATCTCTGTCGTCATCGTCGTCCTCCTCGCCGTGGCAGCGGTCGCCGCCGGGGTGGCCGAGAACGCGACGGCGCCCGGGGCGGCGTGGACGGGGAAGGTGGAGCTGCGGCCGGCGTTCCCGGAGGGCGGTGCCGAGCCGCACCGCCGCGTTCTGGAGGATGGGACATTTAACTATGCCAATCGTGACGAGCCAGCGTGCAATCCACACTGCCCCGCGAGAGGCCAGCCGTACCACAGGGGCTGCCTGTCAGCCTTTCAGTGTCCTCACTAACCACTGATGCATTCGCATAGGGTGAGGGTTAGTTACTGCATTTGCATGCATGCAAAACCACGAGGCATGCGTGGTAATACTCATGCTCATGTTAATTTATCCGTACACGTGTATGTGATGAGATGGAAGAAGTACGTCGTCCTCTCTATTTCAATATGCGTCTATAGATATCGAGAAATTCCCTCCAGACGTTGTACTGTATATTACTAGTCGAGCGTCCGTAGCAAAACGCTTCCGTCGGACGCCTTGCTAGCTAATAGCTACAAGCCTACAGCTAGCAACAACCGCAGGTCAGCATGTCTTAATAATCACCGTAAAACACATTCTCACCTATCATTCTTATGTCCTCTCTCTCGTTATGAATGCCCTTTATTTTTTGCAAAGGCCCCGTAACTCAAGTTGACCATGGCCAAGGTTCTACGCTGCAAACACCAACTAGCATCTCACCCTCCATCTAGTCCCCATCACTACAGGAAAACGAAGTGTTTTCGTCGGCCGATCATAATTTCGTCGGTCTAGAAAAACCGACGAAAATAAGTCAATAATTTCGTCGGTTTCCTAAAACCGACGAAAATACAGTAATAATTTCGTCGGTTCAGACCAGACCGACGAAATAGGTCATAATTTCGTCGGTTTGGGCCGACGAAATTACTGCGCCGCCGCCGCATCGCGGACCTGGGGATGACGTGGCAGTATTTTCGTCGGTCTGAACCGACGAAATTACAGAAAAACCCTATTACCCCACGCGTGTGCTGTTTGGGGGGAAAAATTCGAACGTCTTGTTTGCCCTTATGAATCGTTTTATTTGCTTCTGTGAAACTTTTTCTTTCCCTAATGTTTCACTATTAAAACATTCCAATGTTGTAGCAGCGGTTTTTCATTGTTTTAATTAAAAAGTTTTAGTGCTTCCGCTCAAATGTTACAGCGCTCTAATTAAATTATTGCAACAACTACTTTTCAATATAATAGAGTTCTAATTCAAAAGTTTTGATGCTTTCACTAGAATTGTGTGGTACTCTAATTCATTGTTGCAGCAGCTACTTTTTAGTGTTGAAATGTTATAATTCAATTGTTGCAGCATGTACTTTTCAACATTGCGGTGCTATAATCATAAAGCTTCAGTGCTTTCACATGAACATTGCGGTGCTCTAATTCGATTATTGCAGCTAGCGGCTACTTTTCAAAGTTGAGGTGTTTTAATTCAATTCGAAAGTTTCTTTATTTTCGCTTGAATGTTGTAGTAGTCTAATTCAATTGTTGTAGAATTGCAATAACTAGTTTTCAATGTTGCAGTGCTTGCTTCTCAATTTTGTCAAAAAATGTTTTACCTAACCATCCAATTGGTTGTTCCATGTGGTGTCCAAAAAATGTTGCCGTAGGACATAATTTGTTTCATATTTTAAATTCTTCAACAATTTGATATAACATACTACAACTTCCTCTTATTAATGAAACAATTGGTTACTACAACATTTTGGTTATTTAGTGCAACTTTTGCTTTCAAATTACAACATTTTTGGTTATTTAGTGCAACTTTTGCTTTCAAATTAAACCATTTTGGTTTATATATACTGCAATATTTTGTTTTATCTTACTACAGTATTTTATTTAACACACCACAGCACCACCTGATTTTTTTTTAAATTCGTCGGACATCCAACACCTAGTGCGATCCTATATTTATAGTACAAGGATCTTAATATCTCATGGATCTAATATTCTACTGCCACTATATTAAAAAATATTGATGTTTTGGACATCAACACAGTCTTCAAGATGCAACTTTTACCCCTCATTACAAACATAATGGAAACCACAACAAACATAATATTATGGAAGTGTTTTTTTCGGAGAATCAATCTATTTCTATGATTTTTATGTACCCAATCCAAATATTTTTCAAAAAAATTCATAGGTAAAGTTTTAAACCTTTGATTTAGGACAAATCTAAACATGACGAGTACTAATAAAACATAGATTTTATTGGGTGAAGTGTCGATGAAATGTTGATGAAACAAAGCAAAAGTATTGATGAAACATCAGTGCAATGCCAACGAAACATGCTCGATAGATACAACAATATTGATGAAACATAGATACAATTTTTTATGAAGCATGACAAAAGAATTGATACATGACAAAAGAAATGATGAAACATCATATTCTACTGTTATTGAAATAAGTTTTAGCCAATACAAACAAGATGCTTCGTGAGAATAAAAGCAATGTTTCACCAGGCACCCCAAATTCAATGAGCTTCAACATCATGCTCGCCAGATTTGAGAGCCAAGCTTGCTGGATGAGGCTAGAGAGAAAGGGGACAAGAGATAGGAGGATTCAAGGAGTAGGGATGGCAATTGGGTGGGTATTACCGGGTACGCTTGAGCCATACCCATACCGGATACCCGAAGATACAACCCAAACCCGAACCCAGTTCTATCAACGGGTACACATGCATACCCATATTCAATCCCGGCGGGTACCTGGTACCCAATGGTACCCATACCCTCATACTCCAAAGTTACTAAATACAACACAATGAATCACACAACAGCTAATTAGCAAAGCATATTTTCATTTTGTCGGTGCAACGCACTGGGGTTTGCTCCCTCTATTTAATCAGCGGCGGCCCAACGCATGGTGGACGAGCAAGGCCCCAGGCGCCACGGGCGAGCACGCCACGCGGTGGTTCGGTGCACTGTGGGCTAGCAAGGCCCCAAGTGTCACGGGCGAGCACGCCACGCGGCGGTTCAGCGATGACCTGGCAACCCCGGTGGGTGGCGCCCTACCAACGGATGGGCTTCAGGCCCCACATGGCAGGTGCGCCCGAGGGAAGGAAGAAGCTTACATAGAAGCCTCGTCTCCAGTCAGCGTATCGTAGGCATTTAATGCGGCGATTCAGCGTGGGAGGCAGAAGATGATGATTGCAGTCACTATAGTTCTGGACGAAACACTGTAGCGGTCATTCTGTCACTATGTTGCCACAGATCTGACTGGCGCCAGTGTCAGGGGGCTCTTCCATCCCGTCCACGCTCGGTGATAGGTGGGCGAAGGTGAATCAACCACCGTCAGCAGCGGAGGAAAGTAAGATGCACAGTGATATGATCCAATTATGTACTCTCTCTCTCTCTCTCTCTCTCTCTCTCTCTCCCCCTCTATCGTCCTAGGCAGTATAAAAAGGGGATCCGGGTGAGAAAGAGGGGCTTCGATCTCTGATTGACACAAGAATTGTGCTTTCTACGGCGAGAGCACACACATCTTTTAATCCAAGAAATCAAGCACAAGCCGGAGTAGGACTATTACCTACCTTGGGGGTCCAAACCTGGGAAAATTTGGCGCCCCCCTGTGCGTGCTCGATCAAACAAACTAGTTAGCAAAAATCCCCCTCTAGACGGACACAGTTCACAAAATCTATCAGGTGAAAAACCACCGACAGTGGCGCGCCAGGTAGGGGGTAGCGTTAGTTTGTTTGTCTGTTCTTTCATCTAGGATCTTGGCAAGCTTCATCTCCCCGGCGGCAAAGTGATTCCACCAACGGTGAGAGAGGCTACTAACGAGGCGCGTCCAGCATCGCCGCAAGACGGCGGGGATACCAAGGTGGCGGGCGGCAAGGCCCCCCGATGTTGGTGAACCCAGCAGCGAGAGGCGTCACCTTGCCATGGAGCGGTACTCGACCACTCAGAACCACTATGCGGGGAGAGCGCTCTTGGATCATCCCCCGATCCCGGTGACGCCAGAATCACCGGCGGCTCCGTGGCTGCAGAACCTCGCACAGTACGTAGAACCAGCCGCAGTGGCCGTGGAAGTGCCCGATGGCTGGGGCACGGCCTCATCACGGTCGTACGTCTCGCCACAACCTCGTCATCTCCGCAGGAGTCGCCTCAGCGAAAACGGCGGGGAAAGCGGGAAAGCGGTCGTGGTGGTCCCGCATCCGCCTCCCGTTCACCACGGTGGGTGGGGAAGCTGTGGGGAGCTCAGACCGCATTTGGAGGACCAGCACCAGCGACGCGGAGAAGACCTCCCTAAAAAGCTGCAACGCCGCCACCTGTGGGAGTAGGACCGGGCTACGGGCGAGGATCTCACGGATCAGGAGGCTCGTGCATACCCAGGAAGCCGCGACGACAGCGATTACTACAACCGCAACGACGAAGATGCCGCCTCTTTGGCGCAGCGTCAATACCGGGACCAGAGCGTCAGAGAACCTGAGGAGGATCAGGGGGCGTACGGCGTGGGATGTCGCGCCTACATGAACGAGCTGCGCCGCGTTGGGTGACCCCAGAAGTTTCGCCTTGCCCCCATCGAGAAGTACGACGGTACCACCATCCCTGACGAGTTCCTGCATATCTACCCCACAGTGACGCAGACGGCAGGGGGCTCCAGAAAAGTCCTGGCCAACTACTTCCTCACTGGCTTAACCGGTGGGGCCCGTTCTAGGCTCATGAACTTGCCCGAGGAGTCCTTAAGCTCGTGGAAGGATCACCATTGGCTCTTCATCACCAATGTCCAGGCGTCATTCGACTAGCCAGGGGTGGAGGATGACCTCCACGCCCTGGAGCAGCTGAAGGGAGAATCGTTGCGGTACTTCATCCGTAGATTCAGCCATGTCAGCAACACCATCTTGGACATCTCAGCCGAGGCCATCATCACTGCCTTTCGAAAGGACGTTCGCGACCACATGATGAAGGAGAAGATGGCCACGCGCAACATCAAGACTACCGAGTAGTTGTTCCGCCTCGCGCACAAGTGCGCCATACAGGCAGAGGCTCGGACCTGCCGTCGGCCCGTGACCTGCCACCGAGCGAGAACAGAATGAGAGCAGCCCAGGACGCGACGATCGCCGCGGGCAGAAGGACGATTGCGGCGGGCACCATGGTGACTGTGACAACCGACAGAAGGGACGTCGTGGTGATCACGATGATCGCCACGGGCAAGACGACCGACGGGATAACCGTCATGGGGATTGGGATGCCAGGACCTATTGTCCTATCAATCGGACCAATGTCCCCTGTTAAATTTGTTGAAGAAGAGCAACCATTTTGAGTGGACCAAGGAGGCGCAGCAAGCATTCAAAGGTCTGAAGAACTCAAACGTGGAATAGAGTGGACGACTTATTTAATTGCGCCGGCCAGGACTCGAACTCGAGACCTCTGGCTCTGATACCATATTGAGCTGCATGCCCTAACCAATTCACCCAAAAGCCTAAGCTGATGGGGAAGGGAGGGCAATTCACTTATATTTCAACAGTCTTGTTTGCCCTTGTGCATCATTTTATTTGCTTCCGTGAAACTTTTTCTTTCCCTAATGTTTCACTATTAAAACATTCCAATGTTGTAGCAGCGGTTTTTCATTGTTTTAATTAAAAAGTTTTAGTGCTTCCGCTCAAATGTTACAGCGCTCTAATTAAATTATTGCAACAACTATTTTTCAAAATAATAGAGTTCTAATTCAAAAGTTTTGATGCTTTCACTAGAATTGTGCGGTACTCTAATTCATTGTTGCAGCAGCTACTTTTTAGTGTTGAAATGTTATAATTCAATTGTTGCAGCATGTAATTTTCAACATTGCGGTGCTATAATCATAAAGCTTCAGTGCTTTCACATGAACATTGCGGTGCTCTAATTCGATTATTGCAGCTAGCGGCTACTTTTCAAAGTTGAGGTGTTTTAATTCAATTCGAAAGTTTCTTTATTTTCGCTTGAATGTTGTAGTAGTCTAATTCAATTGTTGTAGAATTGCAATAACTAGTTTTCAATGTTGCAGTGTGTGCTTCTCAATTTTGTCAAAAAATGATTTACCTAAGCATCCAATTGGTTGTTCCATGTGTTGTCCAAAAAAATGTTGTCGTAGGACATTATTTGTTTCATATTTTAAATTCTTCAACAATTTGATATAACATACTACAACATCCTCTTATTTAATGAAACAATAGGTTACTGCAACATTTTTGGTTATTTAGTGCAACTTTTGCTTTCAAATTACAACATTTTTGGTTATTTAGTGTAACTTTTGCTTTCAAATTAAACCATTTTGGTTTATATATACTGCAATATTTTGTTTTATCTTACTACAGTATTTTATTTAACACACCACAGCACCACCTGATTTTTTTAAAATAATTCGTCAGACGTCCAACACCTAGTGCAATCCTATATTTATAGTACAAGGATCTGAATATATCATGGATCTAATATTCTATTTCCACTATATTAAAAAAATTGATATTTTGGACATCAACACAGTCTTCAAGATGCAACTTTTACCCCTCATTACAAATATAATTTATTTATGGAAACCACGACAAATATAATATTATGGAAATGTTTTTTTTTGGAGAATCAATCTATTTGTATGATTTTTATGTACCCAATCCAAATATTTTCAAAAAAAATTCATAGGTAAAGTTTTAAAACTTTGATTTAGGACAAATCTAAACATGACGAGTACTAACAAAACATAGATTTTATTGGGTGAAGTATCGATGAAATATTGATGAAACAAAGCAAAAGTATTGATGAAACATCAGTGTAATGCCAACGAAACATACTCGCTAGATACAACAGTATTGATGATACATAGGTACAATTTTTTATGAAGCATGACAAAAGAATTGATACATGACAAAAGAAATGATGAAACATCATATTCTACGGTTACTGAAATAAGTTTTAGCCAATACAAACAAGATGCTTCGTGAGAATAAAAGCAATGTTTCGCCAGGCAAACCCCAAATTCAATGAGCTTCAACATCATGCTCGCCAGATTTGAGAGCCAAGCTTGCTGAATGAGGCTAGAGAGAGAGGGGACAAGAGATGGGAGGATACAGGGAGTAGGGATGGCAATTGGGTGGGTATTACCGGGTACGCTTGAGCCATACCCATACCAGATACCCGAAGATACAACCCAAACCCAGACCTAGTTCTATCAACAGGTACACATGCATACCCATATCCAAACCCGGCGGGTACCCAATACCCAATGGTACCCATACCCTCATACTCCAAAGTTACTAAATACAACACAATGAATCACACAACTGCTAATTAGCAAAGCATATTCTCATTTTGTCGGTGCAACGCACCGGGGTTTGCTCCCTCTATTTAATCAGCGGCGGCCCAACACACGGTGGGCGAGCAAGGCCCCAGGCGCCACGGGCGAGCACGCCACGCGATGGTTCGGCGCACTATGGGCGAGCAAGGCCCCAAGTGTCACGGGCGAGCACGCCAAGCGGCAGTTCGGCAATGACCTGGCAACCCCCATGGCTGGCGCCCTGCCAACGGATGGGCTTTAGGCCCCACATGGCAGGTGCGCCCAAGGGAAGGAAGAAGCTTACATAGAAGCCTCGTCTTCTCTCAGCGTATCGGAGGCATTTAATGCGGCAATTCAGCGTGGGAGGCAGAAGATGATGATTGCAGTCACTATAGTTCTGGACGAAACACTGTAGCGGTCATTCTGTCACTATGTTGCCACAGATCTGACTGGCGCCAGTGTCAGGGGGCTCTTCCATCCCGTCCACGCTCGGTGATAGGTGGGCGAAGGTGAATCAACCACCGTCAGCAGCGGAGGAAAGTAAGATGCACAGTGATATGATCCAATTATGTACTCTCTCTCTCTCTCTGTCTATCGTCCTAGGCAGTATAAAAAGGGGATCCGGATGAGAGAGAGGGGCTTGGATCTCTGATTGACACAAGCATTGTGCTTTCTACGGCGAGAGCACACACATCTTTCAATCCAAGAAATCAAGCACAAGCGGGAGTAGGACTATTACCTGCCTTGGGGGGGTCCAAACCTGGGTAAATCTAGTGTCCCCCTGTGCGTGCTCGATCAAACAAACTAGTTAAAAAAATCCCCCTCTCGACGGACACAGTTCTTAAAATCTATCAGGTGAAAAACCACCGACAGTGGCGCGCCAGGTAGGGGGTAGCGTTAGTTTGTTTGTCTGTTCTTTCTTGTAGGATCTTGGCAAGCTTCATCTCCCCGGCAGTAAAGTGATTCCACCAACGGTGAGAGGGGCTGCTGATGAGGCGCGTCCCGCGTCGCCGCAAGACGGCGGGGATACCAAGGTGGCTGGCGGCAAGGCCCTCGATGTTGGTGAACCCAGCAGCGAGAGGCGTCGCCTCGCCATGGAGCGGTACTCGCCCACCCAGAACCACAATGCGGGGAGAGAGTTCCTGGATCATCCCCCAATCCCGGTGATGCCGGCATCACCGGTGGCTCCGTGGCTGCAGAACCTCGCACGGTACATAGAACCAGCCGCAGTGGCCGTGGAAGCGCCTGATGGCTGGGGCGCGGCCTCGTCACGGTCGTACGTCTCGCCACAACCTCGTCGTCTCCTCAGGAGTCGCCTCAGCGAAGACAGCGGGGACAGTGGGAAAGCGGTCGTGGTGGTCCCGCATCCGCTTCCCGTTCTCCACGGTGGGTGGGGAAGCTGTGGGGACTTCAGACCGCATTTGGAGGACCAACACCAGCGACGCAGAGAAGACCGCCCCAAAAAGCTGCAACGCCGCCAGCTGTGGGAGCAGGATCGGGCTACAGGCGAGGATCTCACGGATCAAGAGGCTCGTGACCGCGATGGCCGTGCATACCCAGGATGCCGCGACGACAGCGATTACTACAACCGCAACGACGAAGATGCCGCCACTTCGGTAGATCGTCAATACCGGGACCAGAGCGTCAGAGAACCTGAGGAGGATCGGGGGCGTACGCGCGTGGGATGTCGCGCCTACATGAACGAGTTGCGCCGTATTGGGTGGCCCGAGAAGTTTCGCCTTGCCCCCATCGAGAAGTACGATGGTACCACCATCCCTGATGAGTTCCTGCATATCTACACCACAGTGATGCAGACGGTAGGGGGCTCCGGAAATGTCTTGGCCAACTACTTCCCCACGGGCTTAACCGGTGGGGCCCGTTCTTGGCTCATGAACTTACCCGAGGAGTCCTTAAGCTCATGGAAGAATCTCCATTGGCTCTTCTTCACCAACGTCCAGGCGTCATTTGACCAGTCAGGGGTGGAGGATGACCTCCATGCCTTGGAGCAGTTGAAGGGAGAATCGTTGTGGTACTTCATCCGCAGATTCAGCCATGTCAGCAACACCATCCTGGACATCTCAACCGAGGCCATCATCACTGCCTTTCGAAAGGACATTCACCACATGATGAAGGAGAAGATGGCCATGCGCAACATCAAGACTACCGATTAGTTGTTCCACCTCGCGCACAAGTGCGCCCTACAGGCAGAGGCTCGGACCTGCCGTCGGCCCGTGACTTACCGCCGAGCGAGAGTATAATGAGAGCAGCCCGGGACGCGATGTTCGTCGCGGGCAGAAGGACGATTGCAGCAGGCGCCGTGGTGACCGCGGCGACTGGCAGAAGGGACGTCATGGTTATCACGACAATCGCCACGGGCAAGACGATCGGCGGGATAACCGTCGTGGGGATTGGGATGCCAGGACCTGCTGTCCTATCAATCGGACCAATGTCCCCTGTTAAAGTTGTTGAAGAAGAGCAACCATTTTCAGTGGACCGAGGAGGCGCCGCAAGCATTCGAAGGTCTGAAGAAGTACCTGTCCTCCCTGCCTGTGGTCGTCGCACTGGAGCCTGGGGAGCCACTTTTGTTGTATATCGCGGCTACCCCTGAGGTGGTCAGCGCAGTGTTGGTGGCGGAGAGGGAAGGCGTGCAGAGACCGGTCTACAACGTCAGCAAGGTGCTCCATGATGCGGAGACAAGGTATTCGCAGCACCAGAAGATGCTATACGCCGTGCAAATGGTGTCAAGGAAGCTGCGGCACTACTTCCAGGAGCGGCGGGTCATGGTGCTCACCAAGTACCCGATGCGCGAGATTCTGCACAACAGAGAAGCTGAAGGCCACGTTCGCTGGAGGAGTTCGTTGCCGAGTGATCCTTCATCGATCCAGATGCCGAGGAACTCCCCCCACCATAGATTCTCTTCTTTGACGGCTCCTTCAGGCTTGAAGGCGCAGGGACAGGGGCTGTCTTGGTCGCTCCGACAACAGACACCCTCCAGTATGCAATCATCCTGGATTTCAAGGCCACCAACAACGTCGTCGAATATGAGGGACTGCTCGCTGACCTGCGCGTTGCGGCTGCGCTGGGCGTACGGCGTCTTCAAGTCAATGGCAATTCCCTCCTGGTCGTCAGCCAGGCGTGAAAGGAGTTCCAATGCTTAGACCCCACCATGCCGGCATACCTGGATGAGGTCCGCGAAATGGAGCGTAGTTTCAAGGGGCTCATTTTCGAGCACATTCCCCGGCGAGACAATTACACGGCTGACGCGCTATCACAACTCGCCTCCTCGCGAGCATCTATTCCGGCCGGAGTCTTTAAAGAAAGACTTCCGCGGCCATCTATCGCAGCCCCCAATTTTGGCGGGGACGATGGCATACATCTGTTACGGCCGGAGTCTTTGGAGTCGCCAGCCGCATAATCACCGACAACGGTGCCTAGCTCAAGAATTCTAACTTCCAGGAACGGTGTGAAGATATGGTCACCAAGCTCTGCTTCGCCTCTGTTGGCCACCCCAGGAACAACGAGCATGTGGAACGCGCAAACACTGAATTTCTCAAAGCGCGGCAAGCACTGGGCGAAGGAGGTGCTGACAGTACTCTAGGCGCTGTGCACCACAACCAGCAGGGCGACGGGAGAAACTCAATCCTTCCTAGTCTACGGCACGAAAGCAGTGCTGCCATCCGAGCTGTCTTTCGGATTGCTACGGGTGACAGCGTAAAATAAAGCTGATCAATAAAAGCTCTGCCAAGAAGAGGTCAACTTGAGGAGGTCCGTGACCGAGCAGCGCTAAGGGCAGCAAGGTACCACCAAACCCTAAGGCGCTACCATGCGACAAGGGTGCACGAGAAAACATTGGCAGTGGGCGACCTTGTCTTGCGCAAAGTTTAGGCGTAGGCAGGTCGTAACAAACTCTCCCCCATGGGAGGGCCCGTACAAGGTGGTCTCAGTATCTCACCTAGGCTCAGTCAGGCTCGCCATGGAGGATGACCGCGAGCTAACCAATACATGGAACATCAAGCAGCTTAGGAAGTTCTACCCGTAAGCTCTGTAAGTGTATCCTTCTTTTGCTTGGCTGATCAGCAAAGAGTCACTCTTTCCTGATCAACCAGAGGGTTAGGGCGGTATGTAATACTTGCCTTTTCCTGAAATCAAGTGCTTTTGTGTGCACCTGTTTCGGGTCACCCTGTCAATTTCTTGGCTGCGTTGTGCCCTAGTGATGCTCCCCGAGTGTTTTGTTGCATATACTTATGGTCGGCTGGCCCCTATGTAGTAAGGGTGACCACTTAACATTGCGTCGTGCAAAGCGAAGTAAATGGAAGTCGTATCTAACACAGTATTTTCGTTTGGTCTGGCCACCAAGTGCCAACGAGAGCACCAGCGTCTTAGATTGCTTATAGGAGCTTAGTCTCTGCCACGCAGGGCTGAGAGGGATCCGGAGAGATTACAAGGGTCTAAGTTACAAATTATATAAGGAAAGATCATTTGCCTCGGCCAGCATTTAGGCACCGCTATTTATCTTTCCAAAGTTTTTTGTGTTATCTTCCCATTTTAGTGCGATCAGTCTTATAGAAAATAGAGGGGCTCATATGCTCGCGTGGACTGACAAAAGCAAATCACGAAATAAGAAGGAAAAGCATTTGGGATTGCACACAAGGATAAACTGACGTCGTCGTCTGAGCCCCCTACCGCCATCATCCCCGCCATGTGCTGCGCGGCGGAGTCCGCTCGAGCCTGCTGCTCTGGGCTCAGGTCCCGATAGGGACCAGCAGTGACCAAGGAGGGGACCAAGGCGGCGTCACGGCTGGTGTAGCACGCCAGCACGTACGGAATGACGTCGTAGGTGGCGCTGCGGCCATCGTGGAGGGCGCGTGGCTCCAACTCCTGCGGCAGTGTGGCGAAGACCTCGACGGTGCGACCAATCCTAAAGGCATACTGCGCCGCCATGGGCTCCTTCGTGGAGTAAAGCGGAACCCCTAGAGCTGATAGGCTCAGGCAGAAGCTTCGAAAGGTATTCTCGAGCATGGCCTTGATGGACTGCAGCTCGCCGCGCGCGTCCCTAGTCGCCTTCGCCGATGCCTATGTGGCGGCGTTGGCCATCTGGACCTGGCCCGCCAACGCGGCCCTTTTGGCGCGCTCGCGAACAAAGTCCCATTGCTGCGCCTCAACAAGGTGTCCCAGTTGGGCCAAGATCTCATCGCGCATGCGGCGGTCGCCGCGAAGTCCTGGAGCACCTCGTGGGTGCGCCCGAGGTCCACTACGAGGGTGGCAAGCTGGGCGGCAGCGGCAGGAGGCACCGCGGGGATGAGCACGGTGGCCTGATCGACCGTCGCACCGCTGCGTTCCACGGCGAACGGGATCTCGCCCACGGGCTCCAATGCGGTGAAAGGAGGAGTCATGGTAGGCGGCACTCTAGTGCTGGAGCTGGCGCCTGCATCGCCCCTATGAACAATGGAAAGGTTATCAGAAAAGAAGAAAGGTATGCCAAAAAATAACGAGTGATTGCTGTGTGATTTCTAAGGCATACCTGGCAAGGCGCCCCCAAAGAGAAATGCAAGGCGGGCAGAGAAAGACCGTATGCGCCACGAGCGGAACGGTGAGCAAGGGGAGGGGAGCCGGCGGATGCAGTGGCGTGACTGTTGCAGCGCTACGTACTGCTCAGAGGAGAAGGCAGCGCCGTGACCTCTGGCAACACAGGGGGCTCCAGTGTCGTTAAGGGAGCGGCGGTGCCAGGAGAAGGCCCCTCATGCAGAACGGGGGGGAGGAGGAAGATCACGAGGCAAGGCGAGCCCGTGGCGTCGTGCCGGGGCCTCTTGGGGCTCGCTCCACCGTTAGCGCTGCCGTTGTTGGTAAGAGGGCATTTTCCAGCGGCGAGGTCGCCGGCAGCGCCATCAGTCACTAGGGGCTGGTCCCGGATTTGTAGCGGCCGCTGCTCCCGCTCTGGGGCGTGTCCTATGACGTCCCTGGGCGGGAGTGCGAACATGTAGGCGGTGCGATCGGCCGGGTCCTACTCGCATAGCAGGCAGATCCGTTCCGGCATCGCCGGCCCGAGGGAAGTAGTGGGGACCAAACCCGTCATTCACTGCTGAAGGACTTCAAGTGGAAGATTCCTCTCAGTTGGACAAAAAGAAAAACCCAAAAAGAATTAAGAGGAAGAAGAACCAGAGTACATAGAACTCAGCGTAAAGGGGACTTACCGTCGAGGAAGATGCGGCTGCAGTCCTGGACGCTGGTGTACATCCAGGCACCGCGCTCCCGCCGGCGCAGAGGGTAGATCCTCCGCACAAGGTAGTCCACCAGCACCTGGGCGCCGGTGAGCCCGGCACAGCGGAGTCCCTAGACACGGGCGAGCATTGTGCGGAGCTCAGTGGAGTCCTCCGGCGTCGTTTCCCACTCGATGGTGGGTTGAGCCGCCTCCGTTGGGATCTGGAGCTCGTCTAGTTTGCTCTGGTCAGCGACGTAGAGCCACTTGCTCCTCCAGTCCTTCCAGTTGGACTTCACCTTAATGGTGATGAGGGTGCCGGTGGTGGATGGACGGTTGCAGACATGGCAGCTCCCCACCACAC
>SPJY01032592.1:0-21912 GCA_005191435.1 Raddia distichophylla
AATTCAAACTTGATCAATTTGAATTTGATTTGGTCCAAATATGAAAGAATATATTTTAAAGTTCAACCTTGAGCTATTTAAAAATTAGGCCAAAACAAATTCAAACTTAAAAAAATTTAAATTTTGATTTGGATTAAATCTAGTCAAAATTGAATTGGTTCAAATCCACTCAAGTTTAAATCTGTTTTGGTCCAAAACTGAAACAGATTTTTGAAAATTCAAACTGGAGCAGTTTAAAATGTGATTTGGTTCAAATATGGTGAAATTTGATTCTAGCCAAATCTAGTCAAGTTTAATTTAGATTCGGTTCAAATTTAAATTTTGCTCAAATTTAATTTAATTCAAATCTATTTTAAGTTCAAATTTGATTTGTTTCAAACTTAAATGTTGTTCAAATTTGCTTCAAATTTAAATTTGGTATAAATTTTAATTAAAAGATAAGAAGAGAAAATATAGGCGTGCGTCCATGTGGCACTGAATCAGCTACGCACTGAATCAACTGCCACATGTGCAAAACCGCTCTTCCAAATATGCAAAATTGTTGTTATACGGTTTGAGGGATAAGATTTAAATGGTTTCAAAAGTTGAACAAAACATTCCTGGGTTTGAAGATGAGGTTTGGCCGCGGGCCGCCTAGGTCGTCCTCCGGCTCATTAGGCTTGCCTGCCTAGTGCCTGGCATGAGTAGGATATCTCAAAATTATAGAAGCTTCGAGAAACTGTCACCACATGGCCCCTCCGCTGAAATCAAATTACATTACATATCACATCACATCATCCCCTTCACATCGCACCGCCTTACCGCATTCCAAATTCGAATCACCCCTTCCCTCTATGTCTCTGCCCCTCTTCTTCCTCCAGGCCGGCGACACCACCCCTCCTTCCTCCAGCCCTCCCCACTCTGGAGCTCGCTGTCGGTGTCTGGGAAACGCGCCCCTGAAGGGCAGCGGGTCCACGGACCGGTAGACGAATTTGTAGTTGGTGTGAGGCCCAACGACCACCCTTCTCAACGGCCTAGGGCGGCGGCCGAGCTCACGGGGGTTCAGGCCGCGCGGTCTTCCCGGACAGCGCCTGGTGTGACCTGGCAATCCGGGTACAGGCCCTTCGCACGGTGAGGAAGAGAACAGGGGGGAGAAGAAGGAAGAGAGGAATACAAACCGTGGAGACACAAACGATTTACCCTGATTCGAGCCCCCACTGCCGGGTAATAGCTCTACTCCAGCTCTTGTTGATTATACGGTGGAAAACAGTACAGAGGTGCCGAGACCGGGCTTGAAGGCACCGATCTCGAGCTTACAAAGGGAGTTTCGGACACTCTAGCGGCTAAGGACTAAGGCTACTGCAAAGGAAGCTTCGGACGTGTGTGTTGCTTGTTTCACTATTCCACCTGGCCTCAAACTGATCCGGGGCCTTCCCTTTTATAGGCGCGGCGGGTCACCCGGAGGTGATGCGGCGGGCCCCGCGCCATTATTGCATTAGTGGCGGTGCCCTTGTCTCATTCCGGGGCTCTGTCTGGTCCGGAGCCTGCAAGGAGAAGCTGGTCAGGTTAGTACTGGACACGTGTTTGTCTTGTAATGCCGATATGGGGAAGAATCGTGCTTTAGGGAGAAAGCACTTTCCCTTTATCCCTAATATAGCATTGACTGGACTGAGCCAGCCTCGCTCCACCCGTTGAGGGCGTCGCGTAGCGTAACAACCGTCGCCGCCTGCCAAAGGGGCAAACGACAAACCGGGCTGCCCGCGTGCCTCTCTCCGGGCTGCGGGTTCCTGGGGAGACACAGTTCCTTCCGGTCAAGGTCGGGGAAAGTGTGGTGGGACATGACAGTTGTCGTCACCTGCCCACGGACAGGCGGACCACCCGCGGGACCCCCTCCCGGGCTAAGGACAGCCCGGGAGGTGCGCGACGCTTGCTGGGGCGCGGCTTTTGACCTGGTCAAGCCCGGGGAAGACCCTGGCGGGCTAAACGTTTCCTTCGGTACGGCCAAAGGCGGCCTTCTGGGCCTTTTGTATGCGCGGGGGGCCGATACGGACTCGGCCTGAGGCCCATCTCGTGATGGGCCGCTTATCAATCACCAACAGTCGCCTTACGCCACCATTCCAATGAAGTTTCGGTGTACGCTGCTAATCATCTGATTCAGGAACTCCGAAGTCGCGTGCGGTCTCTGATTGACCATCCAATGCGGAAAATGGAGATGGTCTCCATTATGCTGTATGCTATGATCAAAATGATTGATGATGATAAATGTGCCGAGCATGTTGAGATCATACCATAACAACACGTATGACCTTTTGTGTTCATCGATGCAATTTGCATGTTATACACTAACATTGCAACTAATCCATACAAATATATTGTCTATCCTTAATTATCAGCGTTGTGACAAGCTAATTAGCCTATTTGTTTTCTTTGCATTTTTTATGCTTTTGATCTGTAGATCTATGCAATTAGGCCTGGTAATGGGGCGGGTTCAAACGGGTTTAATGGGGTGGGTTTTAGTTCGGGTTGTCCTGGGGTGGGTGAAAACGGGTTGGGATGATAAACGGGCTGGTTTGGTTTGGGTTTATACTTGAACTGGGTTGGTTTGGAGTGGGGTGTAGTCGAAATGCTTCGGGTTCGTTCGGGTTCAACACATAGGTTTACCCCCATTGCCTCGAGTCTGGACTGGATTTGGGAGTGAGCTAGGGTTCCTCATGACTCCACGAGCATAACGGCGACGGCGACGGTGGCGGCTACCAATGCGCAGCGCGGCGCCGGAGCCGGCTACCCACGCGCTGAGATCCTAAGTCGGCTCTCCACGCGCGCCGTTGAGACGGCGACGGCGGTGGCTCCCTACGCGCGGCGCTTAGACGACGGCGGCGACAGCGGCGTCTAAACACGCACGAACACGGCAGCGATGCGTGTCGCATTTCCTCCCCTCTCCCCTCCCCCTCCCCCTCCCCCTGTCTCAGATATGATTGTCTTGCTTTAGATTCGATCTGTGTACTATTGTTTTGCTTCGGATTCGTACTCATACTGGTGTTAGTGATCTGTGAACTACTGTGTTTCATGTTCTTGCTGGTTGATTCGAACTGTAGCCTCATGTGGTGTCCCAAAATTTCTTTGGTGTCTGAATGAACTACTTCTCTGTCATAGTCCTTGTGATCATTTTATTTATGCAGCTACTTTGCTAGACATATTATAAAAAAATAGTTACACTATTTATCCCTGAAATCTTCGCTTAAATGGTGAGGCTTAATTGCTGAAATCTTTAAGCCTGAGCCCTTAGGGTAGTGTACTTTTGAAGGTCTCATCATTAAAAAGGCAAGAAGTTACATAGTTCCCTTTCTTATTTGGATATAACCTAGTTTTGTCTGATAGCAAATCTGAAAGCACAATGGATTCCTATGCCTTTAGATGCCAATATTCCTAAATCTGGATAGAAGTAGAATGGATTCCTAAGCCTTGAGTGCATTTGTAATTATTCCTATTTTTCTCTGTTTAAAAAGGTGTGTGCTCTTGTTTATTTTTAGGTTATCATGTTCCAGATTGAGTGCATTTATATATTAATTAGCCTCGAGTGCTATGTAATTAGTACATTTTGGTAATATTGGTAGGCAAGAAGGTATCAAAGGTATGGTAGCTATTGCTATAAAAATGTTTTATATATTCAGATTGTTCTATTAGTAACTTGGGTCTATTTTTTGTAGATGAAAATGTGGCATGATCAGGATCATGACATTACAATGTGCAACTCAAAAAATGAAGGCACTAGTATTAGTAAATATCCTTTTTCTAGTTTTGTCTAGTATTAGTGAAGTATCTGATTTCATGGAAATTAAGTAATAAGTACAATCTAATTTCTCATGTTGGTCAAGTTACATGCTATCTGTTTCTAGTTTCATACAAGTGCTTGCTATTCATCATTACATGGTTTGTCCGGTGGCCATCAAACTCGTTTTTGTCAATAGTTTTGTTTGTTGACTCATTGTTGGACATCTGTATGGTTCTTGGTGCTTCAGTTAGTATAATATATATTTGTCTTGCAGTCTCTTGACAAAATATGACATAAGTTCATATTTTAGATGGTCCAGGAGCAACACTCCTTCAAATGATTATGACTTTTAGTAGGCTAATTTGTGCAAAACCGCAAATCGTGTTGCTTAATGTCCTTGTCATTTGAGGAGACATTCTGTTTCTCGCAATTACTGTTTAAAATTTCACTGTCTGAATTATTGATGGTATTTGGGATGTAATGTGTGTACTGATTATTTTTTTTCTTATATAGAAGTCAGGCTATGAGATGTACTTGCTGGAGGGACCATACAAGGATCCAATAGTAAGTTCTTGTAATATGACTAATATTTCAGGCTTACCTCGGTGTAAAACAGTAATTTTTTTTTGCATTTCCTCTGGTACGCTCCAATTTCCATTCCCTATTCTTGTGCAGTATGCATTGTGCTGATTTTTTCCAGTGGAATGAGTAGCATGGTGTCTATGTGTCAGGTTGGGGTTATTGGGGTTATTATTTTCCTATGTTGTTTTTGAGCAAGACATTGGAAGGCAGTTATACTATTGTTTGTGAGCAAGACATTCATGTAAAGCTGATGTTTCGACGGATAAGCTGATGGATTTGCTCCTATCATGTAAACAACTATTGTAAGAGACAACAGTATCTGATTGCCTGAAATCATGCTTGTAATGATGCTTCTCTATCAAAATTTGGTTTGTTGTATGTTGGTTTGTAATAATTTTTTAGAAAATATTTGTTTTCTTGATTACTATGATATTTTTCATTTTTGTGCAAGTGTGTCATGTGCAAATTCTAATTAGCAAGCTCTGAGTGCCAATGCGCAACAAGCCAGCAAGTGCCTGCTAGTTAGTTGTTAGCAAGTGCGTGCAAGCCAACTAGTTGCCAGCTTGGGTTATAAAATGAGTTGAAATGGGTTTAAACCTATAAAAGTGTATTGGGGTGGGATGGGATGGGTTGGGTCTAGCTGTCCGTTGGGAGTGGGATGGGGTGGTGGGAGTGGGATGGGGTGGGTAGAATTTTGAAGTGTTATGGGGTGGGGTGGGTTGAGAATCTGTAAGTAATTAAAGGGGTTGGGTGGGTTTGGGTTGGGTTTTAGCCCATTCCCACCCCTATATGCAATGATTGGGTTTCATACCAGTAATATCCATTATATAATAGAAGGTACTGTTTGCCTAGCCGATAATTCAACGTAAATGCAATTTTTGTACTGGTTAGTTACCTGTTTAGTCACTGCCACTAAAGTCTACATTCTGTTTACAATATCGTTGTTGAATATCTATTTGTTATATTGGATTAAGTCTTGCAAAGGTTAATGAAATGTTTTGATGTGGAAATATTGTTTCATGAGTTGTATAGTGTGAACCATGAACTGTTAAGAAATGAACTTTAGACTTTACACACCATATATAGGTGTTTTTTCCATTAATTGTAAATTTTCAGATTTGTTAAACAAAATGTTTGAAAATAACTCAATTATTATATCAAATAACAAGGCGTCTAGGGGTCACGGACCGACCATAGACCCTGTTCAATAAGTGGAACACATTAGCCGTCCGCTCTCCGATTGGGCAGTAAGGGTCGGAGGTTGGGCAGTAAGGGTCGGAGAAGGGCAATCACTCGTTCTTAAAACCAGCATTATTAAGTTTAAAATCAAAGAGTTGGGCGGAAAAAGGGGGAGCTCCCCGCTCCTGGTCGATTAACTATGTCAAACACTAGCAGTACCATATTGCCATTTGTACTGCTATTTAGTTGTTACTCACTATTTTAGAACATACTGTCTCTGGCATAGTTGCATTGGAATAAATTTAGCCATATAATTATGGATCTGAAAGAACCCTATAATTTCAGTATCATAAATATTGTTCCCTTTAAATTAGTGTTTGAGCATTGCTTTGATGGCCTAGGAGATCACACGAATAGCAGACAAAACTCTTCTAAGATCTCACACTAATGTTCACTTAGGAAGCAATTGAGGCTCACTATATTGTACCTGAACTAGTCCTCAAGCTTTACTTACAAGTGCTACTACATGTTCTATTTATAGGCTAAGCTACACTAACCTTAACTCAGCCCATATATATAGAACATTCTATATCTAATTATTAATATGTGAGTCCTAGTAATAGCTAGATGCTTCTACTATATGGTATCTAGGTCATCTATAAACTACTAGTAGAAATAAATGTTTTAGATGTTTGTAGCATCTCTATTAGCTACCAACTAGTTACCACCTACAATCTTCTCGTAGATGCCAAAATTATATCTAACAATCTCCCCCCTAATCTTGACATCTTAACTCTATCTTGTCGACGCATTCAGACACTCCTATGATATGCGCAACACTTACTAAACATGCATAGGATGGCGATGCAACTACTCAACACCCCATGCTCTACCTTCAGACTTGACTTCTGGATGGTGTCGCGACTACTCAACATCCAGTACACCACTCATCGAAACCTACTCTCAGACTCGAATTTAGATTGGTGATGTCACTACTCAACATCCTCGACTCAATTCGTCAACTGCATCTTCATAGCAACGTTGGCTGTTCATCAGCATCAATAAGGAGGTTCATCACCTCTTACTCCTTACTTCGGTTGTGGCATTCCTTAGAAAAATGCTCGAACTTCTGACAGTTGAAACACCGAATCTTCGTCTTGTCAAATTTGCGTTTCTTACCAAAATCTTTATTGTTCTTGCACTTGAACCTTGCTTCCCACTCAGCATGAGTGAGTAGAAGCTCATTGCCTTGTTCGACTCGCTAGCGGCCTCTATTCCTCTCTTCATATGCCTTAAGATGACCGACCACTTCCACCAGCTTCTTCTTTATATCAGCAAGCTATTCAAAAGTAGAGAAAAGGCAAGAACCTGTCTAGTACCACACGAAAAAGCATCTTGATAACTGTTTTGTCTCCATTTGTCTATGAATTGTCTCCATTTGTCTGTTCACAATATGTTTTTGCAGCAAAGATACTTAAAGCCCTTTGTCTCTTTCGCGTGGTTGGGAGTTTTCCCCAGTCCAAATTTTAGTTCATTGTTGTCTTTTGGATATTCTTTTTGACCATTCGTTTTACTAAAAGAATATATGTAATTATTAATTATTTTGCTGTGATTTATTTTATCATTAAGCATACTTTAAGTATGACCTATATTCTTATATGTTTGCATTAATTTTTTAAATAAGACGAATGATCCAAAGACGTGTTTAAAAATTAAGTGAACTACGATTTGAAATGGTGGAAGTATTAAGAACGAGAGGCAACCAACCACGCGGGGACCTGCCGACAGCTGGGGTAGCGCCGCCCATCTCCCTCGCTCCCTCGGCGCACCACAGACAGAGAGTCACACCCATATCCCGCAGACATCTGGGCCCACCCCATGCCCTCGCCCCACTTGCCGCCATTTCCGTTTCGCTGATGCAGGCGCGGGCCCAGGCTGTCAGTGAGAGTGAAGAAAACAAGACATGTACTACCTCCCACTGCTCAGGCAATGGCTCCGATCACTAGCCCCTTGTCTCCACTTATCACTGACATCTGGTCCACACCGCACTTCTGGACCCACCTGCATGGACTGTAGCTGGGAAATAGCCTTTTGCGGCCGCGCCGCGTGAATCGATGGGAACAGCCTGCGAGTAGCGACTGGCGAGGCCACCAACACCACCGTTCCCCCTCCCCCCATCTCCCTCTTCCTCCTCGTCGCCTCCGCACCAAACCCCACCCCCTCCGCCATGGCCAACACCGCCGCCTCCCCCGACTCCGACTCCGACTCCGGCTCCAGCGCCGACCCCTCGCCGCCCGCGCCGATCCATCTCCTGCCGCCCGACGCGCTCCACAACGTCCTGCTCCGCCTCCCGCTGCGCGACGCCGTCGTCTGCCGCCCCGTCTCCCGCCTCTTCCACGAGACCCTCTCCCCCCACTTCCTCGCTCTCCTCCCCACCCTCCGCCTCCTCCTCCTCCGCCACCCTCGCCCCGACGGCGGCGGATGCCTGCACGCCTTCGACCCCGACCGCCGCCACTGGCTCCGCCTCCCTTTCACCACTTTCCTCCCTTACCAATCCTTCTCCCCCGTCGCATCCTCCCCGTCCCTCCTCTATCTCTGGGTCGAGGCCGCCGCTTCACCTCCACTTCCATCCCTCCCCTCCTCCTCCGCCTCCGCCTCCTCCTCCACCGCCCACCCGGCCAAATCGCTCGTTGTCTGCAACCCCTTCGCCGGCACGTATCGCCTCCTGCCGCCGCTCGGATCCGCCTGGGCGCGCCACGGAACCGTCCTCGCCGGCCCGGGCGGCACGGTCCTCGTTTTGGCGGAGCTCGCCGCCCTGTCCTACACGCCGTCCGGATCCGGCAAGTGGATGAAGCATCCTCTGTCACTCCCCTCCAAGCCGCGGAGCCCCATCCTGGCCTCTGGCGCTGGCGCCGTCTTTGCGCTCTGCGACGTGGGCACCCCGTGGCGCAGCCAGTGGAAGCTCTTCTCTTGCCCGCTAGCCATGCTCACCGGTGGCTGGGCGCCCGTCGAGCGCGCCACGTGGGGCGATGTCTTTGAGATCATGAAGCGCCCCCGTCTCCTTGCTGGGGCTGGCGGCCACCGCGTCCTTATGATCGGCGGCCTCAGGTCCTCGTTCGCCATAGACGCGCCCTGCTCTACGGTGCTCATCCTCCGTCTAGATCTGGCCACCATGGAGTGGGATGAAGCTGGGCGCATGCCTCCCAATATGTATCGTTGCTTCACTGGCCTATGTGAGGCTGCTGCACAGGGCAACACCATGACCGCCGCCACTGTGGGTGGCAACAACAAGGTGAAGGTGTTTGGGGGTGATGGAAAGGTGTGGTTCGCTGGAAAACGTGTGCGTGGTAAGCTGGCAATGTGGGAGGAGGACGACACAGGGAGCAGTGGTGGCAAGTGGGACTGGGTTGACAGTTTTCCCGGGTATGGCGATGGCGTGTACCGTGGCTTTGTGTTCGATGGTGGTTTCACAGCAATGCCTTGAGGCTGATTGAAAACATATCTCATTCCGGTGCGTCATATAATGCACTCAAGTTTTTTAGTTGAACCGGGACATCTTTCTATTGCATGTAGGGGGGTTTGATTTGTCCACATTTTATTTACAGTGTACTTGGTCTAACTTCATGAGATACTTTCAATTGTTGTACTTGATTAAAATGAAATGTATTAAAAGATATTTTGTTCGTTCTTCGTTTTATACCATAAAGTGCTGTATACCTTTTTTTTGTTTAGATGTTATACTATTGCCCATTTAAGAACAAAATTTTAGTCTCTGGTAAATTAACGACTAGTTTTCTATTTTCGCATGTGATGACTGAGAAGGCCACATTGTCATGATAACTTGTTCTATCAAATTATCAAGGCCTTTCACTGTTTTTTTTTTCTTGGAACTGCAATATGTCTAACTTTGATATCAGTTGTGTCATCAATGATCAATGATAAAGCTATGGGTCACTGGCTTACTGAATGTTAGCGTTAGCATGTTTCTTTGATAGTTGAGAATGATCTGAACTAACCTTCATTTGAAGAACTTGGGATACGGTAATCTGCATTTTCATTGCCCCTGCCCTGTCTTGGTCTTGTTGATTGTATTCATCAAGTCTAGGTTCAGCTGTGATCCTACTTGCATTCAATTCACAAGGGCTTTTTTATTAGAAACCTTTATAATCTAAACCCACACATATCTATTTGTCAGTAGATTGGACATTGGAGAAATTAAGCAACATAGTTCTCTTAATATTTTCATGAATTGGGTAATCACTACTAAGAAAGTAACAAGATGCACTTGTGCACTATTTCTTGTTCAGTACATTTGATGGAGTTGCAAGGTATTTTTGTTTGTGCAGTTTATGGGGGCAGACAACTACCTCTTGTTTGGGAGTTTGATTTGCTGATATCATAAATTTAGGTCTTCTGTATGCATAACTGATCTTTTGATTTTCTGTGCGTACTGCGTATTCTCCTGTTATTGTCACCCTTATTTCTATTATCAGCATGATAAATGAGCTTATTCGGTTTCATATTATGCGATGTTTATTAGAACTTTGTGACGTGCTCTTGGTGCAGAATAAACTATAATGAATATATTTTCAGAATGCATTGCAGTTAATTTAAGCTTTTAGGTATTTGAAGCCCCCCTTATTATAACCTTATTGATGACACACTGTGCTATGGTACTTTGGTGATACCAAAAATATAACACATGAATTATTTTCTTTCAGAATGTATTGCAGTTAATTTAAGATTTTAGGTATTCTGAGCCCACCTTATGATAACCTTATTGATTAACACTGTGCTATGATACCTTGGTTTCTCATTTTTCAGCATAACCATGTTTGCCAAACTTCGATGCATTAGAAAAACTCTTTCAAAATAATTAATAAGCGTGCCCTAGTATAACACATTGTATAATCAACAATTTGTATTTAGTTTTCTCTTGCTTGTTGACATTTGACAAGGAAGCATCCCAGCTCAATTTTAGAAGGTCAGGAGTGGAGCCTGCATAAAAATTGAAGCTAGGGTAGAGATTCACTAATTATGAACTGCATGAAGGCAAACTATTTTAGAATACATTAAAATCTGGAAGTTTGTTTGCTAAGGATTTCAAAGTTTTGCCAGTTTGCAGTCATGACAATTTGTATAATCATGAGGGCAAACTATTTTAAGAACACATTGTATAATTGACTATTTGTATTTAGTAAGGATGTTTGTTTGCTAAGGATTTCAAATGTTTACCGGTTTGCATTCACACATTTTCGGTGGTACAACACCTGGCTAAAAAATCCAGTTAAGGACTGGCACAAGAACACATTGTATAATTGCAGTGTGAAGCGGTGGTCTGATAATTTGTTTAGTGAGCACACATTATATAATTTGATTTACTCAATTATTTATAATAACAGCCACATGGCAACTATTTCTTGTTTTAATTTCTCCTTTCTTTTATAAAATTCTAGGTATGTAACCAATTCTAAATGTACTATACTAATCGAAATGACTGGGATGTGGATTCTTTTCGCTCAGCAGCTGCTGTCCGATCTGGCCACTTGATTCCTTGCTCCTGTTACCTAATCTTGGATTGGACCAAGCTGATGGTGTTATTATGTCGATCTTGCCCATTAGAACAGGGCTGCTACTACTTTCGAACTTTTGAGCATAGCGAATCAAGTGCTTCAAATCGCTATCACGCCCGGTTTTCTTTTAACTGCTGCCTACGTGGGTCACATTAGTTCCAAGAGGTTAACGCCATGTGCTACCAGTTATTATTGGTTGCATGCCACCTGCTTTGTCACAGACCATTTGGGTTAATTTTGAAATTATAAGTATGCTGCTCTGTCGCGTAGTTTGGCAGTGACATTGATCTCTTGTGTCATGGTACATAGGTGTTTTCTCAGTGGTAACGATGCGATAATTCTGCGCTGTCACTGCCTCGCTATGTCGCAAGCGTATATGCAGCAATGTCAAGCCACAGGAGACGAATGCGATAATTCTGTGCTGTCGATGTGGCACGCAGCATTGTCAAGACACAAGAGAAAATTATGCTCTCCACCAAGTGATTGGGGCACATTGTATTTGGACTCGAGGTTTTCGCTAAATCTGTTTGTTTATTCCAACTTGATATTTTTTGTCCTAGTGCCGGCTTTGCTTTGCTTTATCACATGGAGAATGATTTAATTTATTAATGTCGTTGCCAGCTCTAGAATAGAAAAAACCATGTGGCAGGACGCCCGACTCTTGTCCAGATTTTTGAGTCAGTTTTTCTTAATATTAAAATGACCGGTGCTCTGCCACTTCATTTAAGCAGAGAAATCATATAATATAAATATATACATAGAGAAAGAGGGGATAAAAAACAGAGAGGAAAGAAATTGCGTCAGGTATCAATAGAACACCATGGAACACTTAGCGTTCCAACTAAATCTGTGGTCACCTGTCGCCATCACACATCATGACTAAAACCTAGTTGTCATCACTACAGCGTGCGTTCCCAGACTCATGATGCTTGACCTAGACATCATTTGCCATCATCGCATAGGGTGATCGACCAAGACAATAGGACATTAGCCGTCATTACCACACATGATGTTTGGCCGAGATGGCAGCCACCATCATCACCGACCACGCCACAACCATAAGTCACATGATGCTCGGCGAGTAGCAACCTCCTGCCACATAGGATGCTTGACGGTGACACGTTAGCCACCACCACCGCATATGATGCATAGACGAGAGCTCGTTGCCGTCCACCACCACCCCAGTTCGCCAAGAGGGACACTCGTAGGATGCTAGGATGGATGGTATGAGAAGAGTGAGGACGAAGCCACCCTTAAAAATTCATGGAAAACAGGCGAAAAACGGTGTGCTATAGCCCACAAAAGTTGTCCAAGGAGGAAGAGGTTAACTCATTATTTTTATGAAACAAGGTGTGTCCAGGCCACCCCATCTGGACGAGAGGGACGCTTGATGGATGCCAGGATGGATGGTATGCAAAGAGAGAGGATGGAACCACCACAAAAAAAATTCATGAAAAATAGGCTAAAAACGGTGCGCTATGTTCCACGGAGATCGTTCGAGTAGGAAGAGGCTAACTCGTTGATCTTACAAAACCAGGGCGTCTGGGCCACCTCAGGTCGTTGAGAGGGACGCCAGTAGGATGTTAGGATGGATGATATGCGAAGAGCGAGGATGGAGCCGCCTCTAAAAATCCATGGAAAACATGCTAAAAAATGTGTGCTATAGCCCACGGACGTCGTCCGAAGAGAAAGAAGCTAACTAATTGATTTTACGAAACCGGGGGAGTCCAGGCCACCCCAAGTCGCCGAGAGGGACGTCTCTTGGATGCTCGGAAGGAGGGCATGCCTAGAGAGATGATGGAGCCACCCCCAAAAAATTCATGGAAAATAGGCTAAAAAGATGTGCTATAGCCCACGAACATCGTCGAAGAGGCGAACTAGTTGATTTTACGAAACCAGGGGAGTTCAGGCCACCCTAGATCACCGAGAGGGACGCCAGTAGGATGCTAGGATGGATGGTATGCAAAGAGCGAGGACAAATCCACCCCTAAAAATTTATAGAAAACAGGCTAAAACAGTGTGCTATAACCCATGCTAGGCCACCCCTGGTCCCCGAGAGGAGCGCAAGTAGGATGCTAGGATGGTTGGTATGCGAAACCAAGGGTGTCCAGGCCACCCAGGTCGCTGAGAGGGACGCCACTAGGATAACGGGCCAAGTGATTAAACCTGTTCACATACTCAGAGGTGGTCATGTTGCCCAGTTGAAGACGATGGAACTCTCGCTTCTTCATATCCATAATACCTTTGGGTACATAGGCAGCTTCAAATTCCTCTTTGAATTGATCCCAAGTAATGGCATTAGCATTCTGCTGGGACTCATGGTAATTATCCCACCAGTTAGCGGCATCATTGACTAGCTAATGACTAGCAAAACTAACGCACTCCTGTTCAGTGCAGTCATTCATGTAATCATGTCCAACTTCTTTTTGATATCACGAAGCCAGTCCTTAGCAACAAGTGGTTCTTTAGATCCAGTGAACACAGCAGGTCAAGACATCATAAAGTTCCCAGACTTGGACTGATACTGTTGGGGCTAAAACACAGCTTGAACAGAGGTGACAACATCAGCAACAGCTAGATTGTTCCAATTATTCAAGTTCTCAACCATGGGTTAGATGGTTTGCAGACGCACATCTAAAGCTTGTTGAATCTGTGCAGCTTGAGCAGGAGGGTGTGGCAGCTATTGTCCTTCAGGAATAGCAGGCAGAGTATTGTTCTTGACTTGAGCTCCAATTGGGTTTGGCACGTTCTGATTTTTAGGTTAGCCTCTACCTCAGCCATGACCAATAGCAGAACTTCTTGAGTCCACCATCTCAACAGAAGGGAATGAAACCAGGTAAGAGGGAATAGCACTAAGGGATTTAGATAGGGAGGTTATATCATCCATGCACAAACAGCCAACAAATTACACACCAATCAAAACAACCATTAAGAAGCAAATGTTTCAGAAACACATAAGTGATAGTTGCATGACAACGTCGATGCACACTATCAGGAAATCCAATAAGAAGAACCAATATCGCCTAATACGATTAGAAGTAAATGGTTCTACGGGCTCAAGTACTAATCTTGATCTTCTATGTCCTCCTTCAGCTTGACGTAGATGGCGACGTCGTGCAGCTTCAGGTCTCCAAAGATAGATCAAGGATGTCAACTAAATTTTTAATAAAAAAAACAAATAAGAGAGGTTTTAAAAAACAAATCTTGCTAAAGAGACCGAAAGAAAACGGAGCAAGATGCGAGGGAAGAAAGTAGATAAGATAGAAGCAACAATGCTTAGAAAAGGAGAGGAGAGTTTTTTTAAAAAATAATAATAATTTAAATAATGAAATAGATCGTTATGGTTTTACAAATCTACCTAGATTGCGTCCTACAGCCTAGGCTTTGACACCAACTCTGTCGGAACCCGAAAATCGAGTCGGTTCCATGCTATGCTTACCTGTACTAGTCCCTGGATCAAGTAGCTAGTACACACAGATCTTACAGACTTGAATCATTACCATTGTGAGTAATAAAATGTTTACATCAGAGTGCGACTTATTACAATAGTTTGGCAACATTGCCTTACAAGCTCGGAAGCATAGTGCAAATAAAAGATACAAATAAGTCTCAATTATTCCAAAGAACCCCACAGGCAAGCTGTAGTAGCACCCTAGACGTCCTTAGTAATCTTCATCCTGAACTCCATCGGTGAAGTCCTCGTCCTCGAACTCTTCACCATCCATGCAGTACAGCTGAGGATCGGGAACTGCTTGTTGGATTAAGCAGCCCCGTGACCAAAACATGAGGGTGAGTATTATTTATAATACTCGCAAGCCAAATGACTAAATGCAATGCAGGCTCTAAGCTCTTAGGTTTATTTTGCGTAAAGCCAATTTTGAATAATTTCTCCTAACAGTTGAAAGCATTTTTGAAAGAGATTAATGCATTTGAATTCTTTTCTTTTGAAACTCCGGCACCCACCGATTTTAACCAAACCTGGCTATCTCACGGTACTAACCGTGGTTTTCTCATATCCTTGCAGCACCTACTGCAGGATAGCAAAATCCCTTTTCAAAAACAAATAGAGAAGGGAAAACTACCATTATGATTGCACCACCGTCGTCCACTCTTGACCGTGAGCACGGCTTTCTAGAAAGTTGTACACTCTGCAGAGGTTGCATGCTTTACCCACGCCAGGTGTTTTCACCTAGGAATCACCCAGAGGATAAAAAGCACCACAAAGCCTTTGACCAACATTCCCCTAGCCTAGGCATTGCCTCTAAGGATTCCACCGCAGCGCCAGTATCGTCGGTTGGCTGAAGCCCCCTCTTGAGCCATGTAGTACGTGGTCGATCTCC
Source organism: Raddia distichophylla (assembly GCA_005191435.1). Lineage (NCBI taxonomy): Eukaryota > Viridiplantae > Streptophyta > Magnoliopsida > Poales > Poaceae > Raddia > Raddia distichophylla. The sequence goes on from SPJY01032592.1 coordinate 15,426, forward strand.
ATTTCCTACGCCACCCGGTGGAATGCCCCAGCTAAGGTTCCGAAGGCTACTCAGCCAAGCCCTACCCATATAGGGAAACATGGCCGCACTGTTGTACTTAGCTTAGGAACCACAAGGAATCGGTCCTTAATTGATTGGGTGGTTCCCACACTGAACCAAGTCTCGTGCATAGCTGCACCAGCCCTTCGACCAGCCACCCAATACAGGGTTTTGTAAACATTTGAAAACCCAGGTAGCACCCACTACCTTGCTAAGCTCTTTCCCCAGGATATGATAGCACCTACTATCATATCAAAATATTTGTTTGCACCAACAAAACCTTTCAGATTAAATAGTGCATCACACAGGAGATTAAATCTACCAAGCAAAGCTAAGCAACATTTTAAATATTCTACACAGGGGTGATTGTTAAGCATATTTGATAATATCCTAGGGTTTGCAGGAACAGGATATCATAGGTGGCATACATAGGATTTATCTAAACCTATAACTCAATTAACATTTTACACGTAACATAGCAATATATTTATAAAATCTAATAAAAAAAAGTAGGCAACAGTGGGTATTGCAAGGAGTCAACAATGAACTTGCCTGGGCCTGCTGGATCGGCGGGGACCTCGGCAAAGTTGGAGATATGATCAATCGAGTTCGATTCTAGCGAAAAGAAATACGAATAATTACAAACGGAAGGTACAGAAATTAATATGCATGTAATGCATATACAAAAATTACAGTAAATAGTATTCTGCATATATAAAATTACAACATTGGTTTTGTAATTTTTGGTTACGTATTTTATTTACTAAAAATCCTAGAACAATACTTAATAAATAATTTGCACATATGTACTGAACAGTACCAAATTTTTATGTAAAATACTACACAATTTTTTAATATAAAAAAATTAGTTTGACCTAATTTGGAGATACAGAGAATTACAGGGAATTATTTGAATCTCGGATTTTCTGGAAAATCGGAGAATAGGGAAATGGGGGGGTTGGGCCTGCCCACTACGCTCCCTCTTCTTCCTCTGGTTGAGCCGAGCAGGGGAATAGAGGGGTGGCTCGGGACGGCGCGATTCATGGCAGCGGCGGCGCGGCGGCGACGGCGGGGTGGCAGCGGAGGGCGGCGGCGGTGCCGGGGAGGGAGGCAGCGCGGAGCGCGGCGCACATCAGTATGAAGAGACATGAAGCATTTGACAAGCAATCCTCCCATTGAATGAGTAATGATATTGATCTTTTTTCCTCCAGAAGCTGTGTAGACTGACTCCAACTTTCTGGAAAATCTGTCAAATGTTTCTGCAAGCCTACACAAAAGAGGGGAAGGGAGTTAAACAACTTACCATCAACAGAAAGAGCAAGCAAACCCACAATCATTTTGTTCATATGCTCCAGATATCACTACTTTAATTGGTGACCAACACAAGCAATGAAGTGAAAACTGTACCTATTACTTTGGCGGAAATCGTAACCAAATCCGAAAAGTGTTTTGCCCTCTTGATATCCCCATTTGATCATTTCCACTATCATGTCATGATAGTAGCAAACACTGTCATCACAAATAATCTGCAAATTTAAAATGGTTATGAGTGACGACATCAGATATCCACTTCAGTATATGCATTTTATTGCTGCCAGAAGGTCTAAGTTCATAATCAGGTGGGTTCAAAGTCCTAACTAAAGAATGTTTTTTATTTTTTAAAAAAAGTCCTAAAAAATTTATAAGCTGTTGTTTACGCAGCAATAGATGAATGAGAACATCATCACTAAAAAGGCCTTTAATAACAACGAAGTCGTAATTGATTTACCACAGTAGAGCATGAGAGCATCAATGACAGAAAGCTAAAAGGCATCACATGTATAATTAGGGTTAATTGACTGCCAGCATGAGTGAATTAATAAAACAAGCATAAAGTTTTATTCAAATAATGAAATGAAACATAAACGGTTTACCATATCTGGATCCAATGTGTCAATGGCATACAGTCCGTGTCTATCCTCAGGAACAATGATGCTTATTTTCTCATCCACAGAAACAGTTTTGCCTGCTCCATCAGAATAGTTTCACATCATATGACATGGAAAGGGAAATGCTCTACTGAATCAGCACAGGAAGCGATGAGAAGGTGCACATGTACTGAATCAGCAGTCAGAGAAAGCAAAAATAACTATGAATTATTCACGAACCCAGGCAACAAAAGCATGGCTAGATGGAGTATCCCTACTTATTTTGTCAAAACCAAGATACAAAAATCTCCAGAGATTTGCTTCCAACCAATCATCAAATTTAGCTTATATGACTCATTCAAAGAGCATGAGTGCAAAGCAAACCATCCAGTCTTGCCCATGCAACATTGTAACATCTCGGCTTTCATTATTTGATTAACTTCAGTAAGCTATGTAAATTGTAACACAACTAAGTTCAGGCAACCCGTAACATTCCCACAAGATCTACTAGTTCATTCAATAGCTGATAGTAAATTAGCAATAAACAAACAGCTGCGTTGGGCATGGCTGATGGTAATAAACAAACAGCTGCTTCGGCCATACCAGTGGAGGCATCAAACTTGGACCAGAGCTTCTCCCTGAACTCGTGGTCCGCGGCGAGGATCCGCACCCACACCCTCTCCTTGTTCCCGGCCTCATCGACCGCCTCAAGAACCGAGCCGCCGATGCCGGGGACGAGCAGGACGGGGTCGAGGGTGGGGTCCACCAGGGGCACCTGCTCCTTGGCGATCCGCAGCCACAGCTCTATCGCCCGGATCAGATCCTCCAGCACGGCCATGGGCACCGAAAAAAAGATCGAATTTTTCCCCACGGCCCTACCCCCCAGATTCACAGCGAAAACATCCAACCAGAACACGGGGCTGGGCCTCCCCCCGATGGCTCCAAGAGCTGATCAAAGCGCCCAGAGAGAGTGGGTGGGACGATTTCCCGCCAAAAAAGAACCCGCTCCTCCGGTCGCCGGAGCGAACCCGAGAACGATCGGGCGGAGTGACGGCGGAGTACGGCGCCGCGGCGGGATCGCGGCGATCTTTCGTGGCGTTTATATGCTTTCCGACATCTGGTGGGATTGGGAATTTGGGATTCCGGAGGCGTGGGGGTTTCGCAATCCGCTTCCGTATTCTAATCGCCAAAAAATTACGAGTATGATTATTGATTAATCGGAGGGAAGAGGAAACGCCAAGCAAGAGGCGGCTACGCCTACGCGACGTCGTCGTGGCTTCCATCTACCTCCGTCACTGACAGGTGCGCCCCGCCTTCGTGGGTCGCCGTTGTCAGTGGGTGCAAGTATGGTGTGGTTTTGCTCGTAGACAGGTGCGCCCTGCATTGATTGGCTGACTGGTGGTGCATGTGGCGACTCGCGACAACACGTGGACTGGAGCGTGGCCCCGACCCCACCTGTCAGGCCAGGATGGGTTTCTTGGATGACGTCGTGGTTTGATCTGCACCATCGGATCCGTAATTCCGTATATATTCTCTTGAGCGGTATGACCGTAGGGCAATCTATGGTATTCACCTTACTTTAATACTATTTCCTTAAATGCTAACTTAAAATTACAGTTTGAAATTTATTATTTTTTATAGACCCTATGTCGTGACACTTATAGTTATTTCTTCTAAGATTTGTAAAAAAAATTAAGAGATTGATATCCGTTGTGTCCTGGACAGCTCGGTGCCAATCCAGAGTTTGGAAGTGAAAAGGAAAATGGTATTATGGTTGAAGAACTAATAATAGATCACGTGTTCCTCGAATATGTTCATTTCCTCTGAAACTGGGTTTTCCAGTTATTCTGTATTAGATTGCAAGGTTTTTTTAAGTTGTGTACATCAATGCAGTTCCATTATCTAAAAAAGAAGAAAATTGGGATCAAAATGATCTCAGATTATCGTCACTCCCTGCACATTGTTCTCCATGACAAGGGGATTCAGCACTGTGTATATCAAATCTCATGGGCACAGCAAAACTGCAGGGCTTGGTAGCACCTAACATCCTCCTACAAGGGCTGAATCAAGTGTCATAATACACGATATGGTTTCCCACGAAACTACTAATTCAAGCTAATATCGCAGGTTCAGAGTCTCCTCAACTGCAGGAGATCCTTTCATCTACTTTTGTTTGTTTGCTAAGGATTTCAAATGTTTGCCGGTTTGCATTCACATATTTTCGGTGGTACAATACCTGGCTAAAAAATCCAGTTAAGGACTGGCACAAGAACACATTGTATAATTGCAGTGTGAAGCGGTGGTCTGATAATTTGTTTAGTGAGCACACATTATATAATTTGATTTACTCAATTATTTATAATAACAGCCACATGGCAACTATTTCTTCTTTTAATTTCTCCCTTTTTTTTATAAAATTCTAGGTATGTAATCAATTCTAAATGTACTATACTAATCGAAATGACTGGGAGTCTGGGATGTGGATACTTTTCGATCAGCAGCTGTTGTCCGATCTGGCCACTTGATTCCGTGCTCCTTGATACCGTGCTCCTGTTACCTAATCTTGGATTGGACCAAGCTGATGGTGTTATTATGTCGATCTTGCCCATTAGAATACTTTCGAACTTTTGAGCATAGCGAATCAAGTGCTTCCAATCGCAATCACGCCCGGTTTTCTTTAACTGCTGCCTACGTGTGTCACATTAGTTCCAAGAGGTTAACGCCTTGTGCTACCAGTTATTTCTGGTTGCATGCCGCCTACTTTGTCACAGACCACTTGGGTTAATTTTGAAATTATAAGTATGCTGCCCTGTCGAGTAGTCATGGTACATAGGTGTTTTCTCAGTGGTAACGATGCGATAATTCTGCGCTGTCACTGCCTCGCTATGTCGCAAGCGTATATGCAGCAATGTCAAGCCACAGGAGACGAATGCGATAATTCTGTGCTGTCGATGTGGCACGCAGCATTGTCAAGACACAAGAGAAAATTATGCTCTCCACCAAGTGATTGGGGCACATTGTATTTGGACTCGAGGTTTTCGCTAAATCTGTTTGTTTATTCCAACTTGATATTTTTTGTCCTAGTGCCGGCTTTGCTTTGCTTTATCACATGGAGAATGATTTAATTTATTAATGTCGTTGCCAGCTCTAGAATAGAAAAAACCATGTGGCAGGACGCCCGACTCTTGTCCAGATTTTTGAGTCAGTTTTTCTTAATATTAAAATGACCGGTGCTCTGCCACTTCATTTAAGCAGAGAAATCATATAATATAAATATATACATAGAGAAAGAGGGGATAAAAAACAGAGAGGAAAGAAATTGCGTCAGGTATCAATAGAACACCATGGAACACTTAGCGTTCCAACTAAATCTGTGGTCACCTGTCGCCATCACACATCATGACTAAAACCTAGTTGTCATCACTACAGCGTGCGTTCCCAGACTCATGATGCTTGACCTAGACATCATTTGCCATCATCGCATAGGGTGATCGACCAAGACAATAGGACATTAGCCGTCATTACCACACATGATGTTTGGCCGAGATGGCAGCCACCATCATCACCGACCACGCCACAACCATAAGTCACATGATGCTCGGCGAGTAGCAACCTCCTGCCACATAGGATGCTTGACGGTGACACGTTAGCCACCACCACCGCATATGATGCATAGACGAGAGCTCGTTGCCGTCCACCACCACCCCAGTTCGCCAAGAGGGACACTCGTAGGATGCTAGGATGGATGGTATGAGAAGAGTGAGGACGAAGCCACCCTTAAAAATTCATGGAAAACAGGCGAAAAACGGTGTGCTATAGCCCACAAAAGTTGTCCAAGGAGGAAGAGGTTAACTCATTATTTTTATGAAACAAGGTGTGTCCAGGCCACCCCATCTGGACGAGAGGGACGCTTGATGGATGCCAGGATGGATGGTATGCAAAGAGAGAGGATGGAACCACCACAAAAAAAATTCATGAAAAATAGGCTAAAAACGGTGCGCTATGTTCCACGGAGATCGTTCGAGTAGGAAGAGGCTAACTCGTTGATCTTACAAAACCAGGGCGTCTGGGCCACCTCAGGTCGTTGAGAGGGACGCCAGTAGGATGTTAGGATGGATGATATGCGAAGAGCGAGGATGGAGCCACCTCTAAAAATCCATGAAAACACATGCTAAAAATTGTGTGCTACAGCCCACGGACGTCGTCCGAAGAGAAAGAAGCTAACTAATTGATTTTACGAAACCGGGGGAGTCCAGGCCACCCCAAGTCGCCGAGAGGGACGGCTCTTGGATGCTCGGAAGGAGGGCATGCCTAGAGAGATGATGGAGCCACCCCCAAAAAAATTCATGGAAAATAGGATAAAAAGATGTGCTATAGCCCACGAACGTCGTCCAAGGGGGAAGAGGCGAACTCGTTGATTTTACGAAGCCAGAGGCGTCCAGGCCACCCTAGGTCACCGAGAGGGATGCCAGTAGGGTGCTAGGATGGATGGTATGCAAAGAGCAAGGACAAAGCCACCCCTAAAAATTTATAGAAAACAG
>SPJY01032600.1:0-10835 GCA_005191435.1 Raddia distichophylla
CTGTACCACGTCGGAACATACACACGGCTAGAGAGAATAGCAACTACACGTCCAGGAAATTTGCATGTAGAGATCGATGGTGGTGCCTTATAGGAAGGATTAATATGCATGGCTGGTTCAGTAGATCAATGAGAATCACGTCTATACGCGCGTGACCACAAAAATATGCACGCGTACGGATCGGAGAGGAAAAAAAAAGGAAAACATCTATATTACACCATGAACTATTATATTTCGTCTACATAGTTTCTAAACTATGAAACCAGGTATTCCGCCTCCTAAATCACAAAAAATATGCAAACAACACTTCTAAACAGTTTTGAGAGTGATTTTTTTCCATGTGGTGGGTGAGGTGGCAATTTAGTCAGAAAATAAATATAAATAAATTTTGAAAATGGTGGGACAGGGCTCTCTCCCCTCTTCTCTCCCTCTCCCCTATCTATCTCTATTTTATAATTTATTTGTATTTATTTTCTAAATATGTACAATCATAAAATATATCTTCATTATTGGAATCGGCTTCTTCAAAATTGTGTAGTACGAAGTCATAGTAATGATACTCCATCGACTTTTCTAGTTATTTTATAATTCAATTGAGTCAGTCGGGATCATTAGTTCCAATCTGCCCCTCAGGTATATTAGCTTGCTCCCCAGACACATCATCTTGCCCCCGGGTACTTGTGACAATTGATGATTGAGATGTCGATTGGGCCTGATTTTTTATTGACAAGGTACATGATAAATTTTGGCCGCCATCTTGTTTCAAAGATCCCATTGATCCGTAAGGGGTTTTGAGGTGACACCATATCCATTGCGAAGCTCTCGTTGTCGGCTTGTTTATACTGTATTGGTGTTGCGATTATGCCCATTGACAATCATGGGCCACATACCATATGAGCTCATAGATAGAGCAAACGACACATGATGTGAGTATCCTAAAGCACGCATTACGTGGTCTTAGATTTACTTGACCTTTAACATTGACACCCACTATGTAGCGCCATATAAAGGCAGGCGGTGGAGACGCCCAAAGTATGAGATACTTCCGGCCTCTCCACCAAACCCTAGCCACAATCTTCATCGTTGGCACTCCGGTGATAGCACATACACCGTGTGCACACAGATTTCCAAACCCTGTATGCATGGATACCATAGAGGTGTTATGTTTGTGGCGCTAGTCGAAGCGAACCTGAGAAAGAGATGTGATCTACTCGCGGACAGAATCTGGACATGATCGTGTTTCGTGATTCCGTTGATTAGAAAAGAATTTATGGGCGAGACTAGATCCGTTAGAAAGTTTATCTCGTTAGCTTTCCTTAGAGTAGTAGAACGTTGAAAACAAAATTCGTATGTTGCTCAGACATCCGTTTCAAGACAAACTACTCGGGCAGTTCGTGAAACCTAGCGAGGGGGAGCTCATTATGGAGGTTGTTGTGATTCCCGACGAGAGCATCGGAGGCCATGGGGCAACAAGGAGTGGAGGGACCATGCAAACCAGGATGGAGGAGGTGATCGGATAGCCGTGAACGACTACTTTTGTACGACAACATGTAGATCGATTGAACTGGCTTCATCGACTCGTCTTCCGTTGAACTGTGCGTCGAAGGTAATAAGATCTGTTATCACTTACTAATACAGTGTCATGTGTTTCCACGATAGAATTTTGATTTTGTGCTAACGTAGCATCCCCCATTTCTCAGTAGTGCTATTAGAGCCATCATGTTTAGATCGATCTAGATTGGCCGCATATATGATATGTAAAGTAGTTGATTGGATCTATTGGTTATTTTTATTAATAGATTGGATCTAATATTTTTTCATCTAATGACTACCTGTGGCTATGATTTTCTTGATTGGATGAACTAATTCGTGTGATTCATGGGATAAATCGGGCACGGATGAGTCTAGGGATGCGCGTCCGGGACAAGCGTGCGTTGCTTATCCATGCCGTTAGATTGTCTCGCATCGTTGTTGCCGTCACCATATTGATGGTGTAATAAGATCATTGTGTTGTACTAGTTGATGCGATTAGCTATGACCTTGAATCTTGTTGAATTCATCAAAACTCACTAGGGTTTGATTGATAAGATCAATCTTGGCATGAGATTAAGGGTGCATATTGTTTTGATGCAATGATCAACACACGGTGGGTGATGGGTTCGCATTAATTCATCGGCAAGATCGATTGAAGGGATTGGATATCCCATGCATGTGCGCCTTGCTTGGGGCTTCCTAGTCCATCGCCGGTGCACAACCATATGGTCGATTGTATCAGCACCAAGGTTTTATATAGCGGGCTATGATATTTAGCGGTGACTTCATCTAAAAGCTATAGAAAGCTATAGCGGGCTATAGCAAAAACTATTTCATTTAGCGGTTTTGTAAAAAAACGAGAAAAATTTCAATTATATGCACAGAAACATTGAAGTAAGAAAAATTTATGACCACAAATACTCAAATATATGTCTAGGGATACATGAGAACATGTATCTCGGTCCATTACTTCACAGTCATTCGATCAATTAACATACCCATGGCTATAATCAACATTCATATTCATTCAACATCCAACAATTAACAACTCAACAATTATTCAATTGTTTATTACAAACTTCACTGAAGTAAAGAAAACAACAAAGAGGCATAGATTCTAGTTATCTAGAGTGAGTAATGAATATATGCCTCGATCAGGATTAGCGGTGCTAAATAAATTTCGCGGCTAAACCAAATAGCGGTATTTAGCGGAGCTAAAGCGTCATTAGCTGCAATAGCGGAAAAATTAGCAATAGCGTAGCGGCAGGCCTTCTAAAAGGCTATAGCGAAGCTATAGCGGAGCTATAGCGGGCTATTTAAAACCATGATCAGCACTTTGTCGATTGGTGACTAATTGGGGCGTCACCACCGGCAATGAATTTGTACGAGGGGGCGTTGGCAAGAACCAAACCAGATGGTAGCACAAGACCGGGTTTATATAGGTCTAGGCCCTTAGCCAAGGTAATACCCAACATACTCGCCGTCGCCCCAGGCTGCCCTCGGCCATCCTCCTCCCCAGAACTGTCTCGATAGCAGCGCCTTCTACCGGCGCGGATCCAGCCGCATCGACCGCCTCCTCGACATGCTGCCCCTCCCACCGCCGCCTCCTCCTCCCGGCGCGGATCCGACCGCGTCGACCGCCGCCCCTCCCACCGCCGCCTCCTCCTCCCGGCGTGGATCCAGCCGCGCGGGCCGCTGCTTTGCCACGCTGGCAATCCCACAGCCTCCTCCCTCCCAGGCCGCCGCCGCCTCTTCCAGGCCCGGATTCGGCTACGGCGACCTCTATCTCCACACGCCGCCCCTCCTACCACCACCTCCGTCACAGGCCGCCATCGCAGCCTCCTCACGGCCGGATCCGGTCATGGGACCCACTGCCTCGCCGTGTCGCCCTTCCTGACGCCGACCTCGGTCCTAGGCCGTTGCCTCGCCGTGTGGCCGTTGCCTCGCCGTGCCGCTCTCCCTCTGTGGCCCATTTCCATGACGGTGCACCTGCCCTCCAGCCGACGCAACCTTCAATGGCGTCAGATCTACCGCAGTTTGGTTTTTCTCTTTTGATCCTATTCATTGATGTGTATCCAAGTTTTTTTAGTTCTCTCCTTTGATAGTATCATTCGTAAACTTTTTCCAGTACAGAATGCATCATTCCTGTGAATTAATACATTTCAAAAATAATTTTTGGACTTCTAAAATGTATGATTAGTATGCATGTCTGTATAGGTTCATTATACGAAATTTCAGTTCAGCTAATTCAATTCAGCAATTTATATTAGTGTTTTTTTATTGTATTGGAAATTAGATGCTTGCTGTATTTATATTGTATTCCTCTAAACATTTTCCAATATATTAGATCGGAGCTAGCATGCTGTATGTTACTTGTGCTTCTAAAAATGTCAACAATACATTATTTTGAAAAAAAATTAAAAAAAAATTGGTGATCAAATGGCATTCTTTATTTACTGCCATCTTGTAACTGTTTTTGTGAATATTCTATCCATGTGTGTAGAAAAACGGTGGAAAACAGTACAAATTAGTGATCAAGTGACAAATTGGTGATCAAGTGGCATTCTTCGAAGTCACAACTTGAAAGCATTGCTAAATTTTTTCGAATATTCTATTCATGTGTGTAGAAAACGGTGGAAAACAGTACAAATTAGTGATCAAGTGGCATTCTTCGAAGTCACAACTTGAAAGCATCGCTAAATTTTTTCGAAATGAAAAAAAGGAGTATAAGTCCACGTTTTCTGCGACAATATTGGCTTCCTTAGATGAAATTGACATGAATAATTGCTGATATCAATAGTTGCCTTTCTGTTGAGACCCATGTGGAGGGTATCCCTGTTTGGTGATGAATATATGTGACAAGATGGAATTTGAAGTGTTTTAAAGAATGTTAAATGGTGCATTTGTGAAAATTACCGTGGAATTGGAACCGGACTTGTGCTGAGCTTGGGCTAGGTAATAGTTCTGATCGGACGTGGTCCGGTGTATTTTAAGCTGACACGTGGTGTGTTAGGGCTTCCTAACTGTGATGTCATGTAGGGATTATTGTGTTGGAAATTTTGTGATGTTAGTTCCTTTTACAAAAGTAACAATAACCATGTCATTAGCTAATTCCTAAGAGCGTTTCTCACTGATCTGATTTGTATTGTTGTATATACTTCTTTGCTCCTCTGTGGCGCATATTCCTATTTGTGGTTGCCTCATATAAAATGCTTCAATTTTCAGGGTTTTTTTAGCCTGTTCTATGCTTGGTCTTGCTTGAGCAATCAGGATGTTTGAGGCTAGCAATAGATTTAGGTACATAAACTTACTGCGGGTGAAGAAGGGCATGCTTCCTTTCTTTTTCTAGGTAAATCTGTAGTCATACCATTTTCAGTGTACACTTAATAATTTAAAGTTTATGCTGGCCCATTTTTCAAATTCTATCGTATAATTGTTAATTTGTATGCTCACGTAGAGTCTATGGAGCTACAATTTTTGGTTTTGTTCCCAGCTATTTGTGTGAGAGGCCTTAATGTGGAACAATGGTCAGAATCATATGGGATTTCTACCACCTCTTTAGAATTCTGGATGAAATGTATGCAAATGAGGTTTCTATGCAATACTTTACTATCGTTCTGTGTACAGTATTCCGCATGTAAACAAATTTACTAGTTACCTATATTGGTTACATGTATGTAACGTGTTGTATTAAACACTTGTAGGATTCATGGACCCATACATCAGATTCCTAACATTGTTTTGAAACTTTTTATAAATAAAGTGCGAAGCACAACAGGGTATTTTCACATTCACATCTTTTTTTGCACATAAACTGTAATGAAACTATATGGTCATACACAAACAACATAAAATCTACATTTATTTTTTCTGTATTGTCCGCACAACTTTGTGGTAGAGCTATAGCAAAGTTTTTTTTTTGTGGAGGTCTGGTGTTGAGATCCAGCCAAAATTCAAAATATTAAAATATCCACTTACCATCACATCTAGTATACGTGCAAACAACTATATATTGTAATAAAGCACAGTCAGTATGTGCGCAAATTACTGCATAGTATTGTAATCAATCATATCCAGTATGTATGCAACATACTAAAAAATGCCTGCAGAACACCTTCTGTATGTACGAAAAAACAACTATATACTATCGTAGTAAAGTAATAAATTCATTTAAATTTGGTAGCACAACCACATGCAGCAAAGAGAAAATTTGGGGAATTTGTCTGCGGTAAAACACATTCTGTATGTGTAAAACAGCTATATACTACCATAGTAAAGTAATAAATGCTTTTAAATTTGATAGCACAACCACATGCAGGAAAGAGGAAATTTAGAGAATTTGCCTGCAGTAAAACACATTCTGTATGTCTAAAAAACAACTATATACTATCGTAGTAAAGTAGTAAATGTATTCAAATTTGATAGCACATCCACATACAGTAAGGGAAAAATTAGGGGAATTTGCTACAAAACAATCACCCGTTTATCAGCAATCGGATTAAAAATTTTCAGAGCAACCACATCATCAACTGCGGCGAGTTGTGTTGGTTTAGGCATCCTTTTCATTGTTTTCATCATCAATCGACTCGGCGTGGTAAAGTTGTGATGGTGCCGTCGATCTACAGTCGTGCGTCGTCGGCCTACTCGCGCCGACTGTTACTGTAGCTACCGCTGCTCATCTCTGACACGCTCTCGCCGCCTGTCTTCGGTTCTTATCACCAGTCGCCGCTACGGTCCGGCGCGCTGTCCCACCACCCGTCACCGGATCGCCCAGATCCATCTAAATCCGTCAAATTCATGATATTCAGAATTTGCAAGAAAGTAGTGTTTGAAAATTAGTAAAGTGGCATATACATACATGGTAAAGTAATGGCTATTCGAGACACGGACAGTACAAGTGCGGGAGCACGTGGACGTGTGGGAGTACGTGGGTGGAAAGAGATTTTTTTCTTGTTTTGACCATAACTTTTGATTAAGAAGTATAATAAGCAAGCGGTTTGCACCTTCGTACTTGTAACATTTTTTCAAACCAAAACTAGACCAGTCTTTTGCCATATAATTTTTTATTTGCTATTTCTTATACAATACTTTACTACATCAAATATTAACACTAAAAAAGTAGTAAGAATATTTTTATCAGCTATATTATCTGTATGACATACTGTAGTAAAGTATAGCGTGAAAATAGTAAATAAATATTTGATGGTGTAGTAAAGTATTTTAACAATTTTTATATGGTAAGTGTGATCTTGTTTTGTTTGAAAAAATGTCGGTAGCATGTTGGTGCAAATTGTTCGGTCATTAGAACTAACGGTTAAAAGTAATAGCGAAAACAGAAAATAAAATTCGTAATGATTACCGTCCGTGCGAGCATGGTGGGCGAATACGCAATATATAATATCTTTACTACTTTGGTTGACTCATTTTACTACATCATGTGTATGAATTTACTGAATTATTACTGGACAGTGGGAGAGAAGAGAACGTGTGGAAAAGATGGGGTGCTCGTAGTGCGTGGTGCGTGGTGGTAATTTTGGGAGTATTAGGGAGGGGGAAGTGGTGATTGGACGGTGGGAAAAAGTGGATGTATTATAGTTATAATACTCCAAGGTGTAACGTATCCGTACTCTATATATATATGTATATATATGTCGTAAAAATAGTTGGGACTCCATAGAGCCTGTGCTACATACCTTCTTTGTAAACAATTAATCACATAGCTATTTCATTCACACCTTTGTATGTCAAATGATAGTATTGTCGTGCATGTCATTACTTTGTGTGCAGGAATCTTGATGAAATCCAACGACAGTAAGGAATGGAGCACTAACTCCATGGAGTCCCATTCCGTTTTTCCTATATATGTCCGTATATGTATATTTATACACCGCATTTACGAAATCTGAACCAAAATCATTGAACCGAACAGATCTTCTTGTTCAGTTTGTCAAAATCTTATGTACCACAAATTATAGATTTTGAATTTTTTTACTATTTATTATATTTAATGAAAACCAAACATTGAAGCCTCCAATCATCATGATTTTAAAACAAATGAAACAAATGGTTACGAAATTCTGAAAAATATAAAGTTTTGTGCATTGTAAAATATTAACAAGATGAACAAGATGGCAGTTCATGTCAACGATTTTGATCTCAGAATTTTCAAATACAAAGTAAAAGTTGTATCCATACTTCGTGAAAGAACGGTAGCCCAAGTCATGTGAATATATATACACAAAGACACAGTTTAGAGTACTAGCTAGAATATTGGGGTCCAATAGTACATTCCTGACAATACAGGATAACTAATTTGCTCTATTTCTTGTACACCATTTAATTAGAATAAGGTAAACCAACACCCTAAATCCAACATCCTCTATCCGCTCGGCCACTACTGCTCTGCTTCCTACAATGATGATTAATTAATGAGCTTCTCGTGTTGTCCTCGTTAGAGCTCTATCAATGGATCAATTATATGGTTCAAGCATTTTTTACCAATTAGTGTCCGTAGTGCCATGAGGCTTGAATCTGGTAGGGAGAAAGGTGGCGACAACAGCATGATGGTGTGAGGTGGTTGTAGTGGTGTAATAGTGGTGTAATTAATGAGACGGTAGCATCGACCTAAATATGGGATCATCGAAGGGTGTTGGGTGGTTGTGTTGTCTTTCATGAGAGTGTGGTTGTCGACTGGTGGCTAATCGAGGGTCACCGTCGGCAATAAATTTGTTACGGGGTTATGCACTAAAACCAAGCCAGATGGTAATAAAAGACAAGGATTTTTATAGTTCGGGCCGTTAACTCGGAGGCAATACCCTAGTCCTGTGCACTGGGATTATGTTTCTGCGTGAATCCACAGATGATGGAGATGTCTATGCTGATACAGCTATCTAATGTGGGATGCGTGATTCTATGCCCCCTACCCCTCCCTTTATATAGCAAGGGGGGATGAGGTTACTTGATTCTATCTATTACATGGTACCAAATTCGGTTATACTGGTGCATGATATGCAAGTATGAATCTTCTAATAAAATGGAGCTCGACGCTATCCTCAGGAGCATCCTTGGTGTTCAAGTCATGCGTAACCCGACTGACCTCTATTGTGATCCAGCCGGCTTGAGTAGCCCCTATCTGCCTCCTCATGGGCCTTCTAGAGGATATCTGGGGCCCATGTTGTCCACAGTGGTTGTGTTGTCTTGTGTTGGGGGATCATCAAGCTATAGGAGATTGTTTTTACACGACGGTGTGTGCTAGGGTTGGTGTAGGGGTAGGATCAGGATATCGATTGCCAAGTCGAACGCACCGACACTTCTACTCGACTCCAATAAAGAAACTAAAATGAGCCCGAGGGTTGGTCAGTTCATATTCTAAACCAAGGGATGCCAGATTTGATATATATACCCATTGCTTTGGTAGGTTAACGACTCGATCTCTCTCGCTAGCCTCTTTGACTCGCGTGATGTAGATACGCTACTTCCACGCCACTGCCTATACCTCCCCCTTGCATCCATACTATAGTCATTTAAGGCTCCTTACTAGGTTCAGGTGTCATAGGACAAGGTAATTGTCTAGTCAAAGTCCTCCCAATAGAGGCAGTATGGGCACCTATCTACCCCATTCTATCATCACACCCATTGCCCAATCCTCTGTCGGGCCAACGTTTTTGAATTGAAGATGATCCTGAAAGATATAACTTGTTTCTTCCTTGAGAGTTGTTAGTGCATGTTACGATTTTGCCATCTAATACACTATAGGAATCCAGATTAATACCATCGACCAAAACTATTGACGATGGCTTGGAAAAAGCCGACATAAATAAAGATGTATTTACGTCGGCTTCGAAAAGCCAACGTTAATAAAGTTATTTACGTCGGCCTACAGGAAAAGCCATCGTAAATACTTGATCCATGACTGCAGCATGTATCAACCGCGAGCCCACACCCTATTTACGTCGGCCGTATAACTATTTATGTTGGCCTGGCCGACGTTAATAGGATGCGTGGCTGTCGAAAACATATTTACATCGGCCTGGAGAGCCCACGTGGCTTTATTAGTTTGTCCCCACGCTCCCATGCGCGCCTTGGTTATATCTAGGGTTTCCCCCAATGTGCACCGCTGCCGCCCCGCTCTCGCGCCGCCGCACCCCCGCACCGCCACGCCGCTGCCATGCCGCCCCGCCTCCGCACCCCCACGTCGCCGCCCCGCCCCCGCATAGCCACGCCGCCAACAATCGTGGATTTACCTATCCAATTTCTTTACATTTATTCTGTGAATATTTTTTATTTATTGTTCTTATAGTTTTTTGTGTGACCAACGGTGTGCAACTTGCTGACCCTTCTATTGGTGGATAAATCCAAATCTGGTTTCCATTGACTTGTTTGCAATTCTTCAAGAACAGAAAGTTAGTTTGGCTCGAAGATTTGCACTGGTTCCCTTGGGTTCACCACTGTTGAATTACAAGAGCAACTGGAAAGCAATGCTGACAGCTATTGGTGATTCTGTTTGTTTGGTGGTTGACCGACCATACAAAGCTGGAGAACCAATTATTGTTTGGTATTATGTTTGCTTCAGTTGCATGAATATTCTTGTTTTACCTATCATAGTTTACATCTAGGTTGCTGATTTACTCTAGGGGAAGAGTTTTATGCATTGTTTTGTGCATATATGCGATAATCATAAATTGTGTAGATTATACAGGTGTGGGCCACAACCAAACTCCATGTTGCTTCTCAACTATGGTTTTGTTGATGAAGACAATCCCTATGGTCGAATAATAATAGAGGTGAAGTTCTTCTAATTGTTGTAGAATCTTCTTTCTTGTTTGGTGTAACCAAGCATGAAATTTCCATGTGGAATTTTAATCCATTTTTCTTATTGTCACAAGCATCCCTAAACACAGAAGATCCTCGATACCAAGAAAAGAGAGTGGTTGCTCAGCGAAATGGGAAGCTCTCTATCCAAAATTTCCACGTGGGAACTTTAATTCCTTTTTTATTTTTGAAATAAGACTACAAAAGGTTGCACATTGATGTGCCTATGTATCAAGTCTGCGCAGGTAAGGAGAAAAAAACTATTTCAGAAATGTTGCCTTACTTGTGACTTGGGTACATTTCAGACCCGGATGAAATGTAATCAATACTTTTTTTCGGAAGGTGATACATGTCCAGTAAGTCTGCTAACCCTTTCTAAATCCTTCGACCAGTTGCATTCGGTTAATTATTTTAAATCTAGATTTTCTTGAATACACATTTGATCGTGCATGCCCAATTATCTATTTTTCTGGACATAGATTTGATGTGGA
>SPJY01032601.1:0-12599 GCA_005191435.1 Raddia distichophylla
TGGTCGCTCGATTTCTTGCTTGATTCAGGATGAACGCTGCAAGAGACGAGGCAGGGAATTCATACGGAGAGGGGGTTGGACACTTGGGAGTATCGGAGTTGGAGGCTCCGTCGGGGCTTTCTCGGCGCGCTCGACATTCGCTTTCGCTGCGCGCGCGCGTATCTTCCCGAAAGACACAGTGACGGGGCCGGACGCTGGATGTTTCTGCTCAAACGGTGACCTTTCAGGCTTGGACGACCGCAGCTTGCCACATTGCGCATTTGCGCCTCGGTGGGGTTGAGTGGCTTGGCATGATTTAGGTGGTGGTTCAGTTCCACATACATTGGAGTTGAGATAATAGTAATTGCCGTTGTCTTTGGGTCCATAGCTCAGTGGTAGAGCATTTGACTGCAGATAAAGAGGTCACCGGTTCGAACCCGGTTGGGCCCTTTTTGGTTGCAGTGTGCCTTCTTTTTTGTTACACCAGATTTTGTTAACGGGTCCGCTAGTCCCAACAACTAAAGAAATTAATAGTTAATTACTTTTACTGTGACAGAAAAATTAGAAAATGCCTAGCCAAAATTTGATTTTTAACGGCTAGATTCATGCCTCTAGGCCACCTTCAATGCAAGGTGCTCAAAGCTAGTTGCTTAACATGCCACATTACTAAGCACCCTTTTAAAAACTCTCCCTCCCAATGCATCAAAGCTTACAAAGGTGATTATAAACTATAACTGCTTTGTTAGCACCTAGATTAGGCGCTTTAATTTCCAATGACCGGTGCCTAGCGTAACAGGAAAAATACAATCAACCAGCTGATGATTGGCCAATAACTAACGATCAACTATTTGCAGCTTGCAAGTAAGACATACACATGATGACACGTTCAATGAGAAAGCAAATAAATAGTCTATTTGATAAAATACAAATACAAAATTAAGTTAATATAAATTGAAACAATTGACCCTCTCAAGTTTGCAATATACATTGATAAAAAAAATCCGACATATCTAATTGTTTGCCTGAGTAGGTCCGTATCAATCCCAAATATGTTGGACTAGCTCTCTCTTCAGCCGATTATGTCTTGATCTATCACGAATAGAGGCATTTCTATTTAGTAGACCAGTGAAACCATCAATTATGGAGGTCGCTAAAGGCGTGGTGGCGGTGGAGTGTACAGTCGGTGGGCTACTCGACCTGCTCGATAGGGATGGGAAGGGAGCATCGAGGCAAGCAATTGTAGAAAAAAAGGTCGCAATCACCGGGTAGCAATTGATGCCAACCTAGCCATCTTCTCTCTCCTCTAAACACCTCTACTTGCTGATATGGCAAAAAAGACCGATTTTTTCTCTACGCACCTATTTAAGCACATGCATTGAAGATGGCCTTACTACATCGACCGACCTACTGAGCCTGCGTCTCATATGACGACATGGAGAACGTGGCATGATGCCATCACGTGTTTGATTCGTATGTTGATCAAAATGAAAGTATTTTTTTAAAGATAATGAAAAAAAGTCTACCCTTTTATATTTAAAAGAGAAAATTGCACCATTAGTCTTCAAACTTGTCCCACAAATGCACATAAATCCGTAAGTATCGAAACCGCTTATTTAGGTACCAAAACTTACGAAACCATTGCAATCAAGTCAATAGGCTGGTTTTTTATGTTGTTTTGGTGATGTGGACTATCATGTCAGCGCCCACGTGGTAATTTTTTTTTTCTTTCTTAGTTTTAATGTGAGACCTACTTGTCATCTCTCCCTTTCTCACCTCTCTACCTCTCCTCGCATACACGTACGCGAGAGCTCCCACATTAAAAGTAAGAAAAAAAAAAGAAAAATGCTACGTAGACGCTGGCATGGCAGTCCACATCACCAAAACAGCTATAGATGGCCAAACGAGCGGCATGGCATGACACGGCCAAGGCCCGCTCAGGCACAGCACGATCTGAATGGGCCCAGGCACGGCACGAACAGTTAATGTGCCGTGCCGTGCCAACCCACGGGCTGACCTCGAGGCCCAAGCACGGCACCACAGTGACTTAACCGTGCCGTGCCGTGCCGTGCCGGCCAGCCCGGTCAGCCCGCGAGCACGATGAGCCCGGATGGCCCGCCCACATGACAGTAACCACTTCAAAGAAAGCTAAGAAAATGACAAGTTCATATTTTCAGTCCGGAATTCAAAATATAGACATCAAACAAAGTCACATCTCAGAACATACAAATACAAAACTTAGTTCAAACTGCAAATTTTATTTTGAGCAGTTTTTGATATATGGTTGCCTCGTTAAAAACCTTTCTAGGTAAAAACCCATATCAACTACATGGGAAAACCCTAGAAAGGAAAAAAGAGTACAACCCAGCTCTGCCTTTGTGGCATAGTTCAAAGTTCATCACAGTCCAAATATTACAGTCCATTACAGTCTTTACACAGTATACTAAACTATTACAGAAGCTCAAGGCCTCACAGAGTCACAAACTCTCACAGTCAAGCATCACCTCCACCTCCAGCACCACCATCATCAAGAAACAAGTTCTGGAATGCATCTTCTAGTGATTTGTCTTTCACATTGTGCTGAGTTCTAGCTTCTCCTTACTCCCAGTCCTTGATCAATGATAGCATCTCAACCATGTCACTGGACAGCCGACGTCGTTGGTCCTCGATCACCCTGCCAGTGAGACTAAATGTAGATTATGAAGAGATAGTGGAAACATGCACAATCATAACATCTTTGGCTAGAATAGACAGAACTGGATAAGTAAGCTTATGCTCTTTCCACTAGTTTAATATATTGAAGTCATCATCATAAAGGGTGAGTGTGTCACTGTCTAGGTAAGATGACAGTTCAGAGACTGCATCTGCTCCAAAGATTGCAGAAGCAAATGCTTGTCTCCTTGGCAATGCAGATTGAGAATGAGAAACATATGACTGAGACTAAGAGGAGGAAGAGGAATTATCAACATTACCAGAACCAGAAGAACCAAAGATTAAGCCCCATTAGGTTTTCTTCTTACCAGTTGAAGCTGATGGTTGGGTACTTCTCTGCAATCTAACAGAGTCAAACTTTGTTTCATACTTGAAAAGGGTTGAACTTAATTGAGATTTTACCTCATTGAAGTAAACAGAGTAATCAGTTCCATTGAGATTAGACAAAAGTTGAAGAACATTACCAAAACCTCTCATCTTAGCCCTAGGATCTAGGACAAATGGAAAGGAATAAAGTATAGGTATTGTTCTCCAGTACCTAAGGAACTTACTTTTCATAGAAACAACAACATTTCTCAGTAAATTATCATTCTCATAGTCAAATAGGTGGAGTTCCACCTCACATCCATGTCCAAACCAAATTTACGAGGACGAACACCCATAGCAACACAATAAGATTTGTATGCAGCAATGTGTTGGTTAGAAGCATTCAAGAAAGAAATAGCAGTTCTGAAGGCCTCAACAAAAGGCTTTAGACGCTTTAAACCAGACTTGACAATAAGATTAATAATGTGGCAAGCGCAACGCTGATGCAAAAGAACAGGGCTACCAACATATCTAACAGAGCCAAACTTTGTTTCATACTTGGAAAAGGTTGAACTTAATTGAGATTTTACCTCATTGAAGTAAACAGAGTAATCAGTTCCATTGAGATTAGACAAAAGCTGAAGAACATTACCAAAACCTCTCATCTTAGCCCTAGGATCTAGGACAAATGCAAAGGAATAAAGCATAGGTATTGTTCTCCAGTACTTATGGAACTTACTTTTCATAGGAACAACAACATTTCTCAGTAAATTATCATTCTCACAGTCATTTAAGTGTGTAGCTATCTCAAGAATATGATGCAATATTAAAGGAGATGTGGGATAGTACACACCAGATAGAGCAACAGTAGAGTCATAGAGCATTTCTAAGAATTATAAAATTTTCTCACCAACATACCAGTGTGCATCTGTCAGCAAAGGCTGAGCCTGTTGCTGCTGCTGATAGTGAGTAGTAATGAAGACAAAGAATGTGTTCTTATATGGTATAAGATGCTTAAGCATGAGATAGGTGGAGTTCCACCTCACATCCATGTCCAACCAAACTTACGAGGACGAACACCCATAGCAACATAATAAGATTTGTATGCAGCAATGCGTTGGTTAGAAGCATTCAAAAAAGAAATAGCAATTCTGAAAGCCTCAACATAAGGCTTTAGACGCTTTAAACCAGACTTGACAATAAGATTAATAATATGGCAAGCGCAACGCTGATGCAAAAGAACAGGGCTACCAACATAATCAGAGAACAGAGGTGTAAGAACAACCATAGCAGAAGTGTTAGAAGAAGCATTGTCCAGTGTAACAGAGAAGATCTTATCTGATAAACCATACTCTTCTACCACAGAGGATACACGGTCTGCAATGTTATGTCCTGTATGGGACACATCAATCAATCTAAGACCAATTATCCTCTTTTCTAGTTCCCAGTCAGAGTTAACGAAATGAGCAACAACACTAAGATAGTCCTCCTTGGCATTACCAGACCAGATATCAGATGTAAGAGCAACAGAAAAAACACACTTCAAGCACTCAATCAATTTAGAACGACGCTCATTGTAATACTTGATTAAATCTCTAGTTGTCGTTTGTCTAGACACACTAGAGAACCTAGGATTATGAGCGTGCTTAATGTACTCTTCAAATGCAGGAGACTCACCGAAACAGAGAGGAAGATCCTCTCTTGCAATCAATCGAACAAGCTCAGTACGAGCAACATCTGCATTATACTCCCAGTGACGGACAGAGCCATCGGGATTAAAATGAAGCACAAATTGAGCGGCATGGCCATTCTTGCGCTTGCATCTAGCAGCGTGGCGGATCAGATGACCAGTACCAGCAGAAGAACGGGCACTCAAAATAGCTTTGCAAGTGTGACATTTAGCAGCATACCTTACCTTCTTACCTTTCTCCATTTGATGCAGCTCCTCGAAGTCATTCCAGACTTCAGAAGTGGAAGATCTCCCGCTTCTGGTCCTTTTGTCGCCGGAGCGCGGACTCGTGGAGTCCGCAACCCCCGCGGTTGCGGCCGCGGCCTCAGTTGCATTGCCGTCGCCGCCGGCGTCCGCGCCAGCGGCATCGACGGTATCTGCAGCGCTGCTACTGAACAGATCATCTCGTCCCGAGTCTCCTTCCCACGTGTCCCCTTGGAGCAGTAGATCATGGTCGATGGAGGTTGGATCGAGATCCATCTCCCGCGACCCACGCTCGGCGGCTCCGCTCCTCAACGACGCGCGCTGGCAGCGGCTACCATGCGGCCAGCCTCCTGCATGCAAAGAGAAAGAGCATCCGAGCTCAAATCTGAAAGATCAAACTCAAAAAAAGCTAGTTCAAACTAAAAAAAAGGCTAGATCTGGAAGAGCAAAGAGAAACCACTTGCCTGCGCACGCCGGAGCCCGGAGACGCCAGCGATGAGCCCGATCTGAGCTCTATAGGCCAGAGGAGAAGTAGATCTAGGGACTAAGATTCTAGGGTTCGACAGCAGCGGCCAGGGGATGCAGCGAGACGGACCTGAGGAGCCAGAGGCGAAGAGGGAGAGGGATAGGTAGAGGTGAGGAAGCCACGAAGGCGGCCGGCGACGGTGAAGGGAGGTGGCTAGCGAGGCAGCGACGCCGCGACGGTGAAGGGAGGCGGAGAGACTGGGAAAGGGGAGGTACCAGAGAGAGAGAGTCAGAGAGTCAAAGAGGTGCGGCGCGTGCGGGCGATGCGGCGCCGGGCAACGCTTATATGGGGGGTCGGGCCTCGCTGGGCCTCATGTTCAAGCGGGTCGTGCCGGGCCGGCCTGCGTGCCTCCCCCTTCGGCCCAAGCACGGCACGTGCGTCTGGCCGTGCCGGCCGAGGCCGTTTTGCACCGTGCCGGGCCGTGCTTCGTGCCGGGCCACAACCCGTGCTTCGAGCCGGCCTACTTGGGCAAGCCCATCTGGCCATCTATAAGCACGGCGGGGAACTTATATAGGGCGGCGGCCAGAGGAGGAGCACCCAAACAGCCGCCCACATGTGCTCAACCCTAACTCTAGGGGTACACGGGCTTTGGGCCCAAAAATACGGCGACGCAGCGGCGAAAAGTTTCTGTCCGTCAGCTTGTTTTCACCGTGCAAGCAGTAGGTACAATCAGCAACTGGTCGACGATAACGTCAACGCACAGGATGGTAAAGTGATGGTTAGGATTCGTCCCTGCTTGGTTAGTAGATGGTGGAGCTTGGACAGACTTATATATGTAGCAAAAGATAAACAATTGTTTAAACAGCAATACAAAGTTGAATAATAGTCCAAAGTTGTATAATTGCTGGAACAAGCCTAGTCTTAGATGTAGGATAAGCTGAAATATAGGGATAGCACAAAAAAATGGCACAAAGGGCTAAGATCAGACTAAGCACACTGTAATTGAATACAGAGAATTTCCTTGCCAACTTCTCTTCTCCTTTTTTTTTTCTTTCAATTTCTGTGCGGCTCTTTTCTAGGCGCGGTCTCTTTCTTTCACCAATTTTTTTGTATGATTTTTGTGATATTTTTTCCAGCTTCAACAACACAGAAATATGGATACAGAACAAACTCCCCTTAATTTAGAGGTTGGGGGTGTCCGATACAATTTTTGGAGGGAACTTAAAATACGGCGACGCAGTGCCGGAAAATTTCTGTCCGTCAGTTTATTTTCACGATTCCCTTGACTCGGATTGAATTTGAAGGCGTGGTTGGATTCGTTGAAAATCTTATCTCGCAAACTTTTCGTAGAGTCCTTATTTGCCTCATTTGGATGTCGTATGTGGTCTGGACGTCCGTTTGAAGGTGTACTGGTCCTGGAAGTCCGAACCGGACTCGACAGCGAATTGGATGTCCTCTCGACTTGGGCAACCGCGTCAATGATATTCTCATCACGCGGCCTTCCGCTGCCGCATTCACCGCCGGCCTCTGCGGCCGCCTTCTAGGGCCGTCCGTTGTCGTCGCCTTCCAGGCTACCCGCCCCTATCTCCACGCCCATGTTGCTCCCGCCGCCTCGTCGACCTTCCTCCACGCTTGACCGCCGCCGCGGCCTTCGACTCTGTTGACTCCCTGCCCCTGCTACTGCTGTGGTCGGCGTGGAGGACGGATTCGGCGACAGCGGGCTCCATGCCCGTGCATTGTGCGCGGCAGCAGCGACCATGCACATCGATGGTGAGTGCTCAGCCAGTCCTAGCATTTGCCTATGGTGCAAATCCTGCTCGATTTGTGTCCATTTGGCAGTGTGGTTCGGGATTAGGGATCTAGGATTTGGGGACTGCTTGATTTGTGTCCATTTGGCAGTGTGGTTCGGGATTAGGGATCTAGGATTTGGGGAATTGAGGAAAAATTTAGCAGACTTCCTCATTTCGCCATTTTGAGCCTTTCCTTTGCATTATTCCGTAAATTATTATGGTGGATTTGGTGCAGTTCAGAGGTTCTTGCTGATGTAGGTTGCACTTTGTTATGGTTATGCCTCCGCTTACCCGTTCCATCTCTCTTGATTCAACGAACCAGCCAACCTCCGCACACTTCCTTCCATCATCTTTATCCTCCCACCCCTCTTCTTCATCTTAGTCCGTGCTTTGCTATTAGTGGTCGAGGATATTCTAGATGAAAAAGTGTTTTGTGTGAAATTCTTGCCCTGTTGTTATGCTATTCGCATATATACTAGTTGCGTAATAGCGTTTCAGTTAGTGAGCAATGATTAAATATTTTTCTGAGCTAAATTGCTTTCACGTATGTGCTAAGGTGAAGAGAAAATTGTAGTGCGCTCCTTATGATGGTTGTTTAGAGCCTATGCTTATTGTTTATGTGCTTTTTGACTATGGAAGGATCGCATTTTTCTATTACCTGCATCACATTCTCAGTTAGAGTGTGCAATTTGTATGCTCAAAGAATTATGTTTTGCGAAAAAAATGACATCTATTATACCCCTGCAGGTCATTGTATGCATAGGTTGAAGAAGCATAGAAATTTCAAAGTGTTGCATGATTTGGAGGGTATGGAACAGGCTCTTAGGTTAATTTGTTTTTCTGTAACATTTACTTCGACCTCTACATGGAATGTGTTGAATGCACTTGATGTTTTTCGGTATCTGGTTACCTTATTCCATTTATGTTGGCTGCTTAGGTTAATACTTTGTGTGCTCTCAGGAAGGATGGCCCTCTTCTCACATTACTATCTAGAGATGCTTGCATTGGTGAATGACTTCATGGATCCGTTAATTTTTCTTGCTACCTCCATCAACAGATTGGTCATTCTGACATTAACAGGTTAGGCTCTCTCTTTTTTTTTTTTAAGTTTAGGGCTTGGCAAGGTTCCTATGCCTGCATGTTGCCATCCGCGAGTCGCTCTTCTCCTACTAATATGCTGGCCACTGCCCCATACGAGCGGTTTATCGTTATACCCCTCTTTCGTAGCTTGCCTTCTTCATGTTCATGTCATTTCATTATTCCGAAACATTTGTAGTTATAGGATTAATCACTACAAACCGAATTGCCACCAAATAAATTGCCTATATTGCTTTTTTATTTCTTTCGAGTGATGTTGAGTTGTGCTAAAAATAACCTATTGTCTCACCGAATCGATTGATTTTTGAAGCCAAGATTTTATTATTCTAAACTTCTTTGGCTGTTGCGTTACGTCATGGATCTATATATGTATCTAAAAATCTTAATTGCCAACTGAATGAACTGCGTGAATTACTTTTTATTTTCTACTGGCTGATGTCAGTTTGTAGTACTGTACTTGAAATAATTGATTCTTCGAATAATCTATTAAAGTTTAAAACCCAGATTTTGCCACATCTATACTTTTTGTGCCGCTGCGTGCGCAATAAAATGGGGGTATTCGTTGATTTTGCACCAAACTGTTGTTATGTGATGATGGCAGAGGTTTAGCTCAAAAATCATTTCAACAAAGTGTGCATAATTTGTTGTTGCCTAGAAAACCTTTTCCAGGTTGTAAAGAGTTTCTCATCATCATGTATTGCTTAGTTATCAATCCCATAAGCTAGAGCATCTAATGAAGGTTTGTATAAGATCTCAGGCAGGGTCTTTGCTAGATTATAGTGCAAAATTGCAGAGCTTTACTGCTTGTGTTGCCTTGGCACACCGCTCTTGAATTTTGTAGGTTCATGACAAGGATATCATACGACTTACGCACCACCCTCACAGGAACTTGATTGCCTCCTATGCTGAAGATTGTATGATGAAGATATGGAAGCCTTAATTCTATTTATTTATTTTCTGGCTATGTATCTTTAGGCAGCATATTTATGCAACCCAGTTTTAAGTGTAAATTAAGTAGGATGTATTTGACTTTGTGATCTACAGACCGGTGGCGATCAAGACAAATCTCTTTTACTGTAGTGTTCATCATTCCAAGCAGTAAATCACCAGCACCACAACACTCCCCATCCACGCGTTTAAGGCACAACAAATAAACCAACCGTCCGCTACACCAGCCAAGCAAACACGACGTCAGCACACCACAGTAAAAAAGCCGCTGTATCGGTCCTAGCGCGCGCAGGCGCGCTCTCATCGCTAGTTCATTATATAATGGATTATTTGGACGGTGCAATCATAGGGGTTTGGTGGGATCATAGGTGGCCCTTAGAGCATCTCCAATGGTCCATGTCAGCTAGCTATAGCAGAGTCCACATAGGATATTTTGCTGAGATGGAGGAGAGATAGTACACTTTTGCTTGCTGCTAGCGACGGGATTGTCGTCGATCGATAGCAGCAGCTTTGGAAAAGCTCAGCCAATCAATGCATCAGTCTTGCATGCACCCATGCGCCAGCCAATCAAAGTTGTTTTTTTTAATCGCTGGTGCTGCCTCCTCTTTATTTAATCCCTGCTGCTGCTGTATTTTTTCATTTAAATAATATATATGGAGTCTACGAATTGATTTCTTTTTGCTGAGATGGATGTTCATATGAGCATTATAACTAGCGGCTAGCTATAATCATTGGAGATGCTCTCAGCACAAAAGGTATTCCCAACGATCCCTCTTGGACATGTGTGGCGTGTATGGCCCGTGCGTCGGCGCCCAACGCAGCCCGTGCTTTGGTGCTACTGTCTAGTGCACTGACACCCCACGCTCCACTCCCTGGGCACAGTCCCAGCGCCTCCCATATCCAGCTACGGCAGCCGGCGTCGTCCCCGCGCCCCCTGCCCACGGTGGACCGGTGACCTGTGCTCTCGCATCAACCAGTGCCCCCGCACGTCATCGATCAGAACCGTTCATCGATCTAAGCTTCCAATCAAAATCTTTTGTAAAAAAGAAACTTAAAAAATGTTTGCATGACTGGTTAATGGCTTCCCACGTTACCGCCGTTTACTCCCGTGAAATAGGGGATTGCATACAGCAGTTAAAAGAATTGATTAATTTTTGTTTTCGTGGTAATTAGTTCTGACCCGATGCCTGGGTTGAGAGTAGTTTAACTATGCTACTCAAGAGGACTAGCATAGTGCACTATACAGGCGCGTTGGCTCTACGCTACTTGTCAGCATAGTTTAACTAATCTACACTGATCGAAGTCTAGTCCGTATTAATTCTTTTCATTTGCATGTGTCCACCTTTTTCGGGATGGTAAGTAACCACAAAAGTAAAGCACATCATTAACTAGCGAGAAATACCCGAAATAATCAACAGTTAAATCGCATTTAATAAAATAATCTACTGTAAAAATCAATTGCGGGATTAGCACCTGGCCTGCCATCAGACGTGGCGGCCGCCGCACATCACGGCGGGAGCTCTCCCGCCACCCCGCACGGCAGGTGCTCTGCCCCCGCCACCCGGCATGGCAGCAACGCCCCCACAGACCCACGCACGAGCTGCATGCATGCAGGCAACTCTGCTCCCACCAACAAAAAAGTCTGGATTCTGCATGTAAAAAAATTGTGCACCCACAAATTACACAGCTAAGTGTACCTTGTTCACCGTGGGCTACTGGCAACGGGACTTGGTAGAGGCTGCTCACCGGTTGGCTCGCTGGAATGCAGTGGAGGACATCGCCAGCGAATGGAGCGAGCAGCATCCGGTCCTCCCTGGCCGATGTAAGCAGGTTCCGAAAGAAGGGCCAAGTGCTGGGCTGGCGTCCAAAGAGCTGAAATGGGCTAAGTTCTGGGTGTTTAACTCCAACTCCAATGTAAATGGGATTGTGAGACCAAGAGTTTGTATTGATTCCTCAAGCTCTTAATAAAGTGTTATGAGCTTGTTCTCAAAAAAAAAAAAAAAAATTTCTCCAACGACGGTAATTAGTGGTTAATTAGCAGATAATAACAATAGTTTTATTCGTTTAAGATTATAAGGAACATGAGAATGGAATTTAGTGGTACGCATAATTTTGCATGTATTAATTATTTATACCATATTTTTTGCATTTATTAATTATTTGTACGTATATTTTTGCATGTATTAATTATTTCTATGGAATTTTTTTGCATGTATTAATTAGTTGTATGAATTTTTTTTGCATGGAAGTCAGTGAAGTAGTTATATTTTTGCATGTAGTGATATTAATTGAGGATGGAAAAACAGTTCGATAATATTACGCATGTCTTTATTATTTCAGGAAATTTGAACAGACCTTCTGACAGTCAGGTATGCATTTCATTATACTTTAAGGTAAGCAGGTTGTGTTGGTTTATATTAATTTAGGATTAGTAAT
Organism: Raddia distichophylla; assembly: GCA_005191435.1. Lineage (NCBI taxonomy): Eukaryota > Viridiplantae > Streptophyta > Magnoliopsida > Poales > Poaceae > Raddia > Raddia distichophylla. Next base: position 11,666 of record SPJY01032601.1, read on the forward strand.
TAATTAGTTAGGTAAGGAGAAAGTGACGTACAATTAAAATGAAAATTAGTGACTTATTTGTAGTTAGTTACATAAAATGATAAATTTTTAACTGCACATATCATAAAAATTAATATATAATTAGTGACATATTAGCAGTAGTGTGATTAATAAAGTAGTGATTATCTTTTTGCATGTAGTAATTATCCGTAGGCATATAGGTTTACCTACTCTGTGCTGGTAGGCTATATTCTCGAATGCGCCGACGTGCCATTGTCTGTGTCATGTAATCTGCTCAGTCTTATTTTGCAATGATCAATTGTCCAAAAATTTATGGCTATTTACATGTTTTCTCATTTTTGAACTTAATTACGGACCCAACTAACAGTACGAAAAACTAAAAAACTAACCTTTTCGCGATCACTAGTGTCCTTTTTTTTGAGATAACGGCATCACTTTATAGCTTAAAGGGCATCATTACACAGTATATCACGGATACAATCCGGGATTACAGAGCGATAGACAGTGCTAATCAGATGCTCCGAGTTACGAGCTAAAGTATGGGCTGCTGCATTAGCCAGGCGATTAACATGCACAAAGGAGCAATTCCAGAATTGTGCTGCTAGCTTCTTGATATCGCCTATCACAGAACCCACCCCAGACCTGTCTCGAAAAGCAGAATTGATCCGCTGGACAATAGAGAGGCAGTCTGAGGCTAGAATAATCTTCCGGAAGCCTTCCTCCTTGGCAAGCGTGAGAGCCCTTCTGATTGCAATGGCCTCAGCCGTATCAGGCGAGATGGACATAGGGAGAAGTTCATTACAAGCAACCAAGCAATCTCCAGTGTGGTTCCGCATCACAATCCCGAGCCCCGTCTGGGCGGAGCGGAAGAGTGCAGCATCCGAGTTGATAGAAATTGTTCCTGCCGGCGTTGGACTCCAACGAGGTGCCATGG
>SPJY01032620.1:0-14796 GCA_005191435.1 Raddia distichophylla
ACCAGCAAACCGTTGCAAAAGTAAACAAATCGAAATTTTTTGTATCTTCCAAAATTGCTATCGAACCTCCTAAAGTAGGTTTGATTGTCCACGGTCTATTATGGACTATCATAGCAATAGCTAAGATCCCCCAAATCGATTTGGCCATTACACATGTGAAAAACAGATGATCTACAGTTTCCATTTCAGCACAGAAAGTACATCTAGCATCTCGTAACCACCCTTTTTCCTGAGATTTACTTTAACCAAAACTGCTCTTTTGATCACTAACCAACAGAACGTCTTAATCTTTAAAGGAATTTTGGCTTTCCACAAGCTTTTAAAATCTGAATCTCTCTCATTGCACCACGACAGTAAATATGAAGAAGAGACAGAGTATCTTTTGCTCTTGTTCTCAGGCTTCCAAATAACCTGATCATCCAAATCACTTAATTTCATCTCAGTCACACACTTACAAACCTTCAACCAGTTATCCATATCTTCTAGAGAGATATCCCTCCTGAAAGACAGATTCCCCTGTCTAGAATGCACCTGATGAACAGAATTATACTGCTCATTGCAGATTCATAAACCCGTCTCATTAATTGACTGTGACAAGGGTTCCATATCCATCTAATTATCAAGCCAAAAACTAACCTTCTTCTCTGATCCAATTATCATTTTCCTATTCCTTATATAATGCTCTGTAATTTTCACCGGATCTCTCCAAAACGTAGAATCATTGATTTTAGGTCTCACCAAAGACAGGACCCCCTTTCACATATTTATAATTCAAAATTTGCTGCCATATTCCTTCATCAGTTTCCAACTTCCACCACCACTTGCAAAGCAGGCTAATATTCAAATTTCTAAGATTTTGAACCCCAAACCTCCTTTTTTCTTAGGTTTAATAACCTCCCCCCATTTAACTAAATGATATTTATTTTTTATCTTCATTCCCACTCCATAGGAATTTTCTTCTCACAGCATCAATTCTCTTGATGACTGTAGAAGGAGTAAGGGTCATCGACATAGCATACAAGGGTATACTAGAAAGACATGCATTTATCAGAGTAATTCTCCCCCCCAGAGACAAACATTTCCCTTTCCAAGCTGCTAACCTTCTCTGCACTTTTTCTACCAACAAATCCCAATTTTTAACCAAAGTCCTCTTATAGCTCACTGGGATCCCTAGGTATTTTAAAGGAAACCCTCCAATTTCACAAGTAAAGAGTCTAGAATAATGGTGACTTTTTTCTTGATCTCCATTAATAAGCAAGCATTCACTTTTTTGAAAATTTATTTTTAATCTAGACGTCATTTCAAAAAGGCTCAGCAAAAGTTTTATATTACAAGCCTGCTCAAGATTATCCTGAATACAAACAATAGTATCATCAGCATATTGCAAAATTGCCAGTCCATTTTCAAATATCTCCTCAGCCAATCCAGTGATTAGTTTGTTGTTTTGAGCTGTCACAAACATGGCTGTCAAGCAATCTACAGCCAAATTAAATAGAAGTGGAGAGAGAGGATCTCCCTGTCTCACTCCTTTAGAGCTCTTAAACCAACCCCCATATTTCCATTCACATTTACACACAAAGTCCCATGCATAAGAACTTTACTCATCCAAGAACACCATTTCTCATTAAAATATCTCATTTTCATACACTTGAGAAGGAAATCCCAATTTACCTTATCATATGCTTTTTCAAAGTCCAGCTTCAACACAACCCCACATTGCTTTTGTGTGTGTGTGATGCAAAATTTCATGCAAAGTCACTATCCCATCAGTAATATGTCTCCCAGGTATGAAAGCACTTTGATGCCAACTCACAATTCTTTGCATCACACTTTCCATTATTGATGTCAGGGTTTTAGTGATCAGCTTGTAAATACTATTAAGCAAGCAAATGGGCCTATATTTTCTTAGTTCATTTGCCCCCTCTGTTTTTGGCAGCAAAATTAAAACTCCATAGTTTAAACTAGCTACATCCAACTCCCCTCGGTGAAACAAATCAAAAATTTTCATTATATCATGCTTCATGAAAGTCCAACATTTCTGAAAAAACTTAATGGGGAATGATCAGAACCAGGAGCTTTGTTCTTTGCCATTTTCCCAAGATTATCAAATATCTCCTTCTCAGAAAAGGGTCTGCAGAGTTCTGCATTTTCATCTTGAGTCACACAACTATGGCTTCCCCACAAATTCTTACTCATAGAAAACCAAGAATAAGACTCCCCTCCAAACATATTTTTATAGAAATTTGTGGCATGACTTAAAATATCTATTTCCTTATCTATAATCTTATCCCCATCTTTCAATTTCACTATGCTCTTCTTTCTCCTTTTCCATTAGCAATTAAATGGAAATACTTGGTATTCAAATCTCCTTTTAGCAATCAATTTTGTTGAGATCTTTGATGCCATTCCCTCTCTTCTTGTTGAAAAATCTCCATTATTTCAGCTTGCCAATTAATTTTATCTCTCATCTGCTCGAGACAGTACACTTATTTCCTCTTGTTCCTCTATTCCTTTTACTTTCTCCATCAGAAGGCATTTTTTTTTTCCTATTATGCTCAAATGCATCTGCACTCCATCCTTTCAAAAAAAATTTCCATCCTGTTCAATTTAACTTTAAAGCTTTTCAAAGGATCCACCCCCTTAACTTGGCAATCCCAAATTTTTTCCACTTGTTGGATGAATCCCTCCTTATCTAACCATACCGTATTGAACCTAAAATTTCCTTTCATAGGTTTTCTTTTCTCTCCGTCATCAGTGCACAAAGGATTATGATCAGACATAACCCTAGACATCTCCTAGGAGCACTATAGCTCCACTCTATGTATATATCTCTCTCTGCTGTTTAATACTAGGACTGTGCTGTTGGAAATCTCGGTCGGTCCAACCCGGACGGCGACGGCCTTGGAAGGAGAAGCAGCGGTCAAAACTGTCAACATATATATCCAGTCCCCCTCGCCAGCTCTGACAATGACGACTCGCCTCTCGCCTCTCGCCTCTCGCCTCTCGCTTCTCGCGCCGCATGCCGGCCACGTACGTACGTATGCGCGCGTGCGTTCACTCCACTCCAGCTCCATGTGTGCCCTCACATCTGCTGTTGCTGCACTGTGCAGTACTGAAATACTGTTGGTGGTACACCGTGCCCCGGCACTACGGGCACGGCACTACGTATTTCGTGGTATGGCGTATCTGACCTGCTCCCATATGATTCTTTAAATTTTGAAAGAAAGAAAAAAGAGTCATAGTTTGGCTTCTTTTTCTTCTTTTTTTTCTAAAGGAAGGAGGCCCGAACACCGATCGACATATTTTACCGCCCCTGTATGCCTGTATGTATGGAGTACTAGCCGCGTGTGCGCGCCCTGGCGCGCCGAGGACGGCGCCGCTCGGCACAGGCGGGCCGTGCCTGCTAAAACTGAGAAACGCGCGCGGATGCGGTGGGAAAAGTGAAAAAATTCGGCGCCTGACTGGGAATCAAACCGCGGTCTCCGTGATAAGATCTACCTCTGCTAGCCAACCCGGCAAACCATCCGAGCCGTTGTTTTCTGAGCGGAAAAAATTATTTTGTACGTAAAAATCGAACGGACGGCCAGATCTGACTGCTGCGGACGATCGGACGGCCGTGGTGGCGCTGGGCGGGGAGGCCAGCCACATGGCCAGCATAATTGAATATCAACAAATTTAAAATTTGAAAATAAATTCTAGGGATTTTAAAAGATATCGAAATTTTCATCTGAATTCGGGTTGGAAATAAGAGTTAAGTATTTCAAAACTGTAGGATTCAATAACATGAATTAAGCAAATTATAGAATACAAAAAAGGAAAACTAAATTTAGAAAACTAAATTTTGGAAATTCAAAAAAAATAAAAGCGAATATATCAAAATCTAAAATACAAAATATCTATAAAGGTTTACAATTCCCGAAATTCATTTATTTTTTAATTTATAAGTGTTCTATATTTTGAAGGCTTTTTATTTCTATTATTTACTAATTAATAACAAAAAATTAAACATATGTAATGCTTAAATACATTTATGGTCCGTTACTATAAAATTTTGATTGCACCTCGAAAACACGTAAATTTTCTGGATTTATTTATGCTGCTAGACCAAATTTCCCCCACTTCATCCCCTCTCTCTCTATTTTTTTGTAAAATTCATGTCTTAGGGGGTTCAAAGTTTGAAAATTGAATATCAACAAATTTAAAATTAGGAAATAAATTTAAGAGAGTTTAAAAGATATCGAAATTTTCGTCTTAATTCGGGTTGAGAATTTGGAAATAAAAAATAAGGATTTGAAAAACTGCATGGTTCACAAACATAAATTAAGCAAATTATAGAATACAAAAAATCAGGAAAACTAAATTTTGAAAATTGAATTTTGAGAATTCAAAAAACTAAAAGCGAATATATGAAAATGTAAAGTTCGAAATATCTATAAAGGTTCAAAATTTCTAAAATTTTTTTTTTTAAGAGGTGAGGCAAGGCAAAGCTGCCGTGCGTGCACCAGGGGGAAAAAAGCGCGCAGGAAAATGGCGGAGGTGGGATTTGATCCCTGGTCTCCTGCGCGAAAGCTAGCCTATCTTGCCAACTGACCAAAGTGCGCGCCTTGTTGGTTTGGTAGAAACAAAAATGCTTTTCAAGTTAAAAATCGAACAGACGGCTAGATCTCACTGCCTCGGGCGATCGGACGGCCGTGGCTGCGCTGGGCGGACAAGCCAACCACGTGGCCCGCTCGGGAGAGCCCGGGAGAGCAACTCGGCTATGTACTATTTATAGATATGGTGCGTACTTGTAGTACCACCTTTATCTTAGACGCTCATTATTTTTATTTTTTACACATCCTCGCCACCTCGTCTTCTGCCCTAATTCCTTCGAACACCGTCGACCAAACCTCGTCCATCGTTAGATCATTTACAATGGTTGACACAACAATTGTCTTTATTATTGCCATATCACTATAGGCAACACTAGAGATTGCATATACAATGGTAGAGATGACTACATGTTTTTATAGGTAATTTACTTACACATAAAGTTTCTTAATTTTCGTGTAAAGTCGACTTTTGCTTAGAGCATCTCTAATGGTGATATGTCAGCTAGATATAAGGATTTCAACTAAATGACATATTGGAGATGTCTATTTGCTAGAGCTAGCACCATTGGAGATGTGGTCTATTTGCTATCTCTAATTGACATGTCATTTTCTTAGAGCTAGCACCATTGGAGATGCCCTAAGAGATGGCTCAAATATCAATGCACTCTCTCTCCCCCGCATCATCAATTAGCTGACATGTGGCACTGCTTATAAATGGCATGAATCACGTGATGCCATGGTGAATTGGTGATACCTTATATACTAATGTGATATGGCCTGTTTGTTGATTGCTTTAATTGAACTCAGACGTATAGTTTGAGGGATTATATGTTCTGACAAATATCCGTGATCGTATTCGATTCAACCCGAATACGCTTTGTATTCGTGTCCGTTATTTTTCGTATTCGTATCCGTAACCGTGCTATCTGTATTCGTATCCGGTTTGGAGAAAAACTCTAGGATAAGGATATGGTTTAGCCATTATCCGATCCGATCCGATCTGATCCGTTTTCACCCCTAGTAATGACTTTATTCCCTCTCTCATCATCTCTAGACATGAGTAGTTACTGGTTTAGTTTCCCTCTAAGCCAGATACATTGTGTTTAAGCAGCCCTCCCTTAGTCCTAGTAGGCAGAGAGCTCAGCGAGAGACGGCGGCACAAGAAGAAGAAGCTAGGGAAGAGATAAGGAAGGCGACTGTGAAAAGGGCAAGGGTCTATTTGAATTGCAGCCACAATTACCACACCTAATATTAGACAAATGTGACGAGCCATTTTTTTCGTGGACAAGAAATTTGACGACACACTTATGATAAAGTTGGACAAAAAAATGAGTCTATGGCATGTGGATCAGATGGCTAAAAAAGTATTACAAATTGTAATTATGATATGAACCAAACACCATCTAAGATATTATGACAGATTAGCTTAAGTAAGCTTGTACACAAACAAAAAAGCTCTGAGTTATTCCATTCGTCAGCTAACTCGTCTAGCAGTTCCCAATGAAAAAAAAGTGAGGGACTGAGGGAAGGATACGAATAGTCAAAAACAGAGCTAAGCAAAAGACCGGCCGGCCCATAATACGGAGAAGCCAGGAAGCGCCAAACGCACATACACGTCCAAGCAGCCCACTACGGGTCTACGGCCCCACGGCCCACCAATGCCAAAAGATCGCAACCGAATCAACCACGGCGAGCACCACCAGTCCAGCACGAGCACGCTCGTCGGCGGAAACCCTTTTATTCCTCCCCAAATCGCCTCGCCTTCGTCGAGCATTCGGTCGCCATCGAACCGAGCCGCGAGGGAGGCAAGGAGAGAGAGGGCGCGCGTGGCAGAGGCAGCGGCGATGGCGGCGGAGAAGCCGGCTCCGGTGAGGGTGCTCTACTGCGGGGCGTGCGGCCTCCCCGCCGAGTACTGCGAGTTCGGCCCCGACTTCGAGCGCTGCAAGCCGTGGCTCCGCGCCCACGCGCCCGGCGTCTACCCCGACGAGCTCCTCGCTTCCTCCTCCTCCGGTTCGGCGCCCCCCGCTCTCTCCTGTGCCCTAGCTCCCTTCGTCCCGCCCTTGCGCTCTGTGTTGCCCGACTGTGCCTAATTCGTGCGGTGGTTCGTTCCATCTGGTTGTGCGTGCAGGCGGCGGCGACAAGGACGTGGAGAAGGTCGGCGAGCGGTTGCAGGGCGTCGGGATCTCGGCTGCCGACGGCTCCACCAGCGCAGGTTGGCGTGCGCTCTCGTGATTGCGTTTTTTATTCTTTTTCCCTTTGTCAGTGACAGTGGATGCCGACCTTTGATCTGAGATACCTCCGGAGAAAATTTATCTGTGTGCATTCTTCTCTGTCTTTGCAGGTGATGCTTCGGCATCCAAGCCGGATGATGTAAAACGTCTGCCTGGTGGTAAGATCAAGAAAAAGGTGTGTTCCACTGCACAGTCTGCACAATTCACTTCCTTTGGAATTAAATCATCGCCATTTACGTGTGATTACTTGTTTCTACCTGTACAGCTTTACTATTTGGTTCCTCGTCCACACAAAAACAGCAACCTTACTTTAATGTTAGTTAGATTAGATAATGGGTTGTGATCTACAATTTGGTAGCAAATCGGAGTAATCATTTACTTTATGTTCGATGTTCAGCACTACTAGTGTTTCAAACTTTAGTGTATCATGAAGTTATTCTATGCTGAAGGGCTACTATACTAGTGTCTTCTGGTTGAGTCCAAATCAACCTTAGCCGCTTAACGGGTTACTTTCTTTATGGAAATGATTAATGTTTCCTTTCGACGTGCAGGAGAAGCAAGAGGTTGTAATCGAGAAGATTGTTCGCAACAAACGCAAATGTGTTACTGTGGTGAAAGGCCTTGAATTGTTTGGTGTGTGCTGTTTTGATAAATTATTCCCATCATTAATGTTTTGTTTTGTACAGACTTTGTAACTTATGGAGTGAATGGAATTGACATAAATATTTCATAACATCTAAAATTGTAGAAGACATTGCCACATGGATGTTAGAATCTAGGATTAATCTCAACCTACCTCGAAAGTTTCACGATGGTAGCTGCTTCCTGTTATGCTGTCATATCGTTTTTATGATAGTAGTTCCGCAGCAGTTTACTAACTGAATGTGCACGATTGCACTGTAATAACTGTAGAAGAGGTTGTTGTGTAGATGATAAATACAGGCCTAAACCAATTCCAGATGGCAGCTATTTTCGATTAAGTTAGGACATGGCTTCAGTGTTGTGCTGAACATTTTTCTTTCCTAAACCTTTAGGTATAAAGCTAAGTGACGCATCAAAGAAGCTTGGGAAAAAGTTTGCTACTGGAGCTTCTGTTGTTAAGGTATGTCTGTATTAATGAGATATGGAGGCTTTCAATATTCATCTAAACATTGTTAAAGTGCCATTATTTGTTGTCTTCTTCAGGGCCCAACTGAAAAGGAGCAAATTGATGTGCAAGGGGACATATCATATGACATTGTGGAGTTCATTACTGATACGTGGCCTGATGTAATACATCAATTTTCTTTGCAATTTATCATGGTTTACATCTTCTATTTTCTTTCATGGATGTAGTTTTGTGATATTTTATTCACTAGAGAATTTATTTTGTTTCATCAAAATATATGGAAAACATAGGCTTCTTAACTTCTCCCTCTGTTATGAAATAGTAGTCGTTTTAGACTTGTCCTAAGTCAAAGTTTTAAAACTTTATCCACAGAGAACTTTTAAACTATTTAGATTGAGAACATAAAAATTGTATAGATAGATTCGTCTTGGAAAGAACTTTCATAATATTATAATTTTAATGCATCATAAATAAATTTTTAAAAGTTTTTATGGTCAAATTTCTATTTTGGAGACCGTGTCAATGTCTAGAACGACTACTATTTCATAATGGAGGGAGTAATTTAATAACTTTTTTTTATGTTGAGGTATAAACCAAAACAAGTTCAATAGCTTGCTTCCCGAACGAGAAAGTGGAAATGTTGTGCTATTTGTTGATCCCTTTTTTGGTATAAGAATATAGATCCATCAAATGTTGTAACATTTTGTTCTCTCTTGCTCAGCACATGATTACATGGTAGAGACGAGTATCAGGGTTAGCGCACATTTTCTGTGTATTTGGTCACATTTGACTTGAGAAAAGGTTCAACTCACTGTTATGAACACTAATGGTCCTTCTGTAGTGAAATATACTATCACTGTTGAAGCAAATTACTGTGGTAGATTACCCAGGATTGTATTCTGCTTGAGTGATCATCGTTGTGTTCTTTTTAGGTAACTGTATGACGACATTTCAGATATAGCTTTTCTGGCGCAAACACTGCTAAGATAAAAAAGAAAACTGTGCGTTGTGTTTATCACCATAATCTGATTGTTGTAGGTACCACACTAATTTTACGAAATACAGCGTTCTGCCATTATTGAATTTTAATTGTTTTTCTACCTCTTCTTCAGGTACCTGATTCTGCCATTTTTTTCATTGAAGATGGAAGGAAGGTTGCTGCTGCATGATGTTCTATGGTTTGCAAGGAAGAATATTACTGGAGTCATTATAGTACAAATATAAGGCAAAAGTATGGCTCCTAAGTCAATGTCTTTTGCATGAGTTCAAAGAAACAAATGTTTTGATTTGTGGGCTCAATTCACATATGATGTTCTCTAATCTCTATACTTTTATGTACCATTGGCACCTTGCCTTCATGTATCCAACTTTTTATTTAATAGTTGATTTTCTGCAAGTGGGTATGGTATCCATACGACGTGCTAAGTTTTGTGCGCTTAGGCCCTGCTTGGATGGCTTGTAAATGGCCCGTATACAGCCTGTTTACGGCCTGTAAACTTATTTGGTCGGTTTAGAAAAAAACACTACTTGGATGGCCCAGTTACCGACTAATGTTACAGCCGAACTGGGCCGGTTTCCGTCGTTACACCTGGAAAAATAAAATCCGCCACCCCAGCTGGACTAAAAAAACGATAGGTATCGGGCTTCTCCTCATCGTGGCCTCGTTCCGGTCGCTCCTCTCGCCTCGTCAGGTCGCTCCCCTTGCCTCGAACCCTAGCGACGGCGGCGCGTGAGGGCAAGAACGCGATGGCGGCGCGTGAGGGCAGGAGCGCGGTGGCGGCGACGGGAAGGACGACGCCGGCGGCCGCGGCGACGCGGAGACCAAGCAGGGGAGCGGCGTCGCTGGCGTCATCAGCAGCGGCGGCGCGGAGGCCAGGCAGGGGAACAGCGTCGCCGAAATCCTCCACACCCACGCCCGCCACCGAAGCCTCTCCCGGTACCTATCTCCCCACCCTATGTAGAATACTTGATTTGTTCTACTCTCTGTTTCCAAATAGGATCTAGTTCTTGCCACTTCGGTTCAATGTTGATGAGACGTGATGCTAGGTAGTGACATGGATGTCAAGAGACGAATGAGTGATGTACTAGTAGCATGGTTCATGCCTTACTCATAGTCTCGTACTGCTTGGATGAGCATTTTGCAGTAAAGAGCTTCGTTTTCATATCTTGATAGCATTTCAGGTTATGTTATATATGCTCATGTAGTCATAATGTGTGATGATGATGAGTGATGATTGACTGATGAGTGAGGAACTAACAACTAATGAACTAAGTGCTGTAGTGATTGAGTTGCAGGGCTAAGATTAGGCTCTGTTCATTCCCAAACAGTATGCATGTAAATTTTTACAAGTGTAAAAAATTACATCTCCCAAGCAAGCAAAAAGAAATCCGATTGTTTCTTGTGCCCAATAGATTTCACTTGTAATTGTTTGCAAGTGTAAAAATATACTACACTCCCAAGCAGGGCCTTAGGAGTTTCGAGTTCTAAATCGATATTGTACAATCTGTTTTATAGCCATGCAAAGAAGAGTGCAAAACAACAGTGGTTATGGTAATGCAAAACAGCAGTTGTAACAATGGCCGCGATCTCGGACCAGAAATGGCATCGACGCAGCAGTAGGAATCATTGAATGAGACGTTGAGACTACAAACATTATAAAAACCTACGGACAAAACAATTGATAGTTGAGAAGGCGTATCATCAACAAGGACGCATTTGTACAGCTTAGGTTTGTACACGCCAATTAGGCCAAAAATAGTAACAAAATGAATTTCACTACCAAAGTCCAAACAATTAGCTTACATAAAAGATATTTGTGTCTCCCTGAGCATATATAAATGCATCGGAGATATTGATCTCTTATTTAGTTTTAGTTTTTGTTGAGTTTACATTTTTTGTTATTTTTTATACACAATTCATTTTATTTTTTGAATTTTTAAAAAAACTTTGTATGGTTTTTTTCAAAGATCTCAAATTTTTTAAAAATAATTCATTTAGCCTTTTCATACCACTTTCAAAGGTGGTTAAATTTTTTCAACTAAAACTAAACAAGGGATCGAAGAGGGCCATCATCTCCTCAAAAGTTTACTTGTTCTCCTGTTCTAATTGTTCATGGTAAGACAACACGTTCGCTTCCATATACTCTAAAGCAACGGCATTATCTGAATAGATGCATAAACTAGCGTAAATTAGTAGAAGTATCCAAAAATGGATTAGACAAAAGAAAGTTGTGAAAGACAACATAGTTCAAAATTAGCCTAGAAATCATTCTTTTATATGCGCTAGAAGATTGCTCCATTCAAGGAGATCCCTATCATCAACAAAGCGGTTCATATGTAGAAATGTGTTGTACCTCGAGATCGAGTCTATTATCCCAAGAAGTTGTTTCGAGAGAAGTCCCATGAACCAGCCGTTGCAACCCCGAGGCCAGCCGCAGTGGAGCCTGCTCCTGTGGGATCGTACTGCTCCTCAATGCAAGGTGCTTAGACCTAGGTGCTTAAGGTGCCACATCACTAAGCACCCGTATAAAAACTCATCCTCCCAATGCATCACAGCTTCTAGAGGTGCTTATAAACTATAACTGCCTCGTAAGCACCTGGACCAGGCGCTTTAATCTCCAATGGCCGGTGCCTAGCGTAACAGAAAAAATGCAATCAACCAGCTGACGATCGGCCAATAACTAACGATCAACTATTTGCAGCTTGCAAGTAAGACATTCACATGATAATATAAATTGAAACAATTAACCCTCTCAAGTTTGCAATATACATTGATAAAAAAAAACCCGGTTTTTTTTTTCTCTAAGCACCTACTCAAGCACCTGCATTGGAGATGGCTAATCCTAAATGTTCTGTGCTGTGACATGAGACACAGTTTTCGAGAGTATCTACATGGAAACGTGTGCGCTCGGGACTACCAAATGAGGACAAATAAATTGGATGGTATCAAATATAAAACTTAACTTAATAACCTAAAAAAATCATATTCTTGTTGACTTATCATTCAAACTTCGCAAAAATTGGATGCGTTCCATTGAGCTAAGGGGCATTCCCAACCCTACCTCCAAACTTCCCCTATCTCATTACTATTCATACACTTTTCAATCCCTCCCTGTATTTTCCTCTTATATTTTATTTTCTCTCTTTGCTACAGTGATAGTTAGAGAAGAAAAAGGGGTAGGGTTAGGAATGCACTAAGGCTATCTCCAACAGTATTCGCTAAATTCGATCCCCTATACCCTTATATACAGACTTCCTTTAAAAAGTTTCTCTTCCTATTTTTTTTCATCTCCAATAGCGTTTCCTATATGAAGAATTGTATAAGAGAAGAGAGATAATCCCTACATATAAGGAAATGAAGAGAGATTCTCTGTTTTAGAGAACGGAATAGAAAACGTTGTTGAATCACATAGAGAAAGAATCCGTCCCCTATTTTGAAATAAAGGCTGACTTAGAGAATCCTGTTAGAGACAGCCTAAGAGATCTTCTTTTTCCTACTCCTAAGTCCTACCCACTTAAGTTGAGAAAATTAGACACCCCTAAACTCTACACCCAAATGAAAGACGTATATCACATAGTTTTTTTTCCATAATTTTCACTCATCAGGATGCCCGAGTGCCATGTTACGTGTTCTTCGATCCAGTGTGCACAGGGAAAAAAAAAAAGAAAGGACAAAATCATACAGTTATTTTTACTTTTTATCTAGAGAAAATTACACTGTTATCCCCTGAACTTGCAGCAGATCTCACATAACCCCTCACATAACCCCCTGAACTTCAGTTTTACTTTTTCGGCCCCCTGAAATTGTCTCCGTTTGCACGCCGGCCCCAAAACCGTTAGGGCATAATAAAAATATTAAGAAAATTCATGAAAATTCCAGAAAAACTTATAAAAATTAAAAAATTCATTAAAGAAATTCAGAAAATTCATAAAATTGCAAAAAAAGATTAAAAAATCAAAAAAAATATAAAAAAAGTTAAAAATTCAGAAAAATTCGTGAAAATTAATAAATTCATAAAAACATTAGAAAAATTCAGAAAAATCATTAGAAAATGTAAAAATCATGAAAAATTCAGAAAAAATCATAAAAAATTCAGAAAAATTCATGAAAATTCAGAGAATAATGAAAAATAAGAAAAATCGTAAAAAATAAAAAAAATCATAATAAATTCAAAACAAATTAGAAAAACCATAAAATCCAAACAAAACATAAAAGTTGCTTGGGAAGTTTTTCATGGTGTGTGGGAGTCCTCAAGTCGGTATGAAGGCCCAGCTAGAGCGACGAACAATGTGGGGCAGCATAGCATTGCTTACGGAAGGTGAATTACCATGATTTTTTAGATTTTTTGAATTTTTATGATTTTTCTGAGTTTTTATTATTTTATGTTTTTTATGATTGTTTGAATTTTTTTATGAAATTTTTATGATTTTTCTGAATTTTTCTAAGGTTTTTTTTCCCTGATTTTTCTGAATTTGTTTATGATTTTTATGATTTTTCTATTATTATCTTAATTATCATGATTTGTTCTGATTTTTTTTACCTTTTTTGAATTTTTGTTTTTTTCATGTTTTTTTTACAATTTTTTGAGTTTTTTTTTTTTTTTAATAAATTTTCTGGAATTTTCATGAATTTTTTATGATTTTGATGATTTTTCTAAATTGATTTACGTGACGTGGATGCCACGTCGGCTGTCACGTCATCACTTAACTAGACACGCAAGCGTTTAACGGCCACATCTGCGCCACGTCATCACTTAACGGATGCCCTAACGGTTTTGGGGCCAGTGTGCAAACGGAGACAACTTCAGGGGGCCGAAAAAGTAAAACTGAAGTTCAGGGGGCTATGTGAGATCTGCTGCAAGTTCAGGGGGTAACAGTGTAATTTTCTCTTTTATCTAATCAAACCTTCAATGTATTAGGTTTCAGGGACAACTTTAGGAGCTATAATTTACTCTTGTTTAAAAGATATTTTTTGACCGATTTTACGTTACCATCGAATATCGCTGCACTCCAAATTTTTAGTGTGAAACCGTTTTTTGGATTCCGGAAAAAATCGATTTTAAAAATCAGAGCCAGGTAGTGACTAGTGACTCGGGTAACGAGTTCCAGTTCCGAGTGGTGGACTCGCTCCTCGTGGGGCTTTTGACGATCCGCCCACTCGCCGCCTCTCCAGTTTCCACAACCGAGATCGCCATGGCGAGAGGACGCTCCGCCGGAGCAGGAGCCGTCGCCGCGGCCACTCTCCTGCTCCTCCTCGCCGCCCCCGCCGCCGCCTTCTACCTCCCCGGCGTTGCCCCGCGGGACTTCCAGAAGGTGGGCCTCCCTCCCTCCCTCCCTCTCCGTCTGTGTATGCGTGCGCGCGCGCGCGCCCGGATCTGGGGGCTGAGCTGGATCCTTCGTTTGGTGTGAGGGCGAGTAGTTCGCCGAGCTGGTTCGCGCACCATTTCGGCTTGCGGATCTCGTCGTCTTCCCTTCTCTGGACGCTCGCGGGCGGTTCCGCTCCAGAAATTTGGGGGTTTTCCGCGTGCGGGGATGCTGGCGCACTGATCAGGGTTTTTGGAGCGCCTCTGAATCTGTTTGAAATTTTTAATGATGGTTCTGTGTATGGTGCCTGCCGGCGTGTGCGCTTTTGTGCTCACACGGACATGTCGGTGCGCTCGTCGATACAGTTCCGCGGTTTTGTATTATTTGAAGCTTTGAACTAACTGTGTGTCAGTAGCTTGTTCAGTCTATATGAGTCATAATACATTACTAGGATATCGAGATGTAGCAAGGAGAAAAATGCCAGTGAAAAGATGTTTAGTTCTTCAGTTGGCATGGTCCTGGGAAGGAGCTTGGGAATGTATTTAGTATGGGGTGTTTCATA
>SPJY01032630.1:0-45446 GCA_005191435.1 Raddia distichophylla
CGCAGTGGTTGAGCGGTGAGCACGCCGTCATGTCTTATACATCTCCCTGTTTATTATGAATTCACATTTCTTTCTTATCTAGGCTCAAACTATGCGCTCGGCTACCGAACAAGAAAACCCAGATGATACTTTGAATAGAATTGCTCAAGGAATGTTTGGAGGCTACGTCAATGCAACTAGTAGTGCTGGTGGGAACTATTCCCCAAATTTGGATGATCTTGGTCCTTTTTTATAGCTGCAATGCAAGAATGCCCGAAAATATTTCAACCAGATGTATGAGCCTTGATGCATGTGATCTATGTATCTCATTTGTGGTTGGAATCATGTATTTGACATTTTGTTTCTAGAATGCTACAGATCATTTGGAAACCATAATTGAATTATTAGTGATGTATCTCGTACTGTAGTGTATTGCTACAATGAGTCAATACTATTTATGTATGAACGTTGGAGGTTCCTTATTAAATGTCTGATTTGAATGCTTGAATGAATCAATACTATTATCTATGGCTACTATACTAAGAGCTACGTGTACTGTTATGAAAATAATGTAATATTGTATTAAATAATTTGGATATTATATATGTACGTACATGCTGTCCAAAAAACAATACGCACATATTTTTTCCTACGGTACCTAGCATACATGTGGTCAAATGCAAGACATAAGAAAATATGAAGTACGCATATATATACACGTGGAGATGAAAGCCATGTCACCAATATTCCTCAAGTTTAATTCATGTCAGCACAGTTCCCTATGGTTGCAAACCGATGGGAAAAGCTATTCCCCTATGGTATTTGAGAGAACACTGTAGGGCACTCTATTGTTTCCCACGTTATTTTCCCCAGAGAATTTTCCCTACGTTTCACTCTAGGGAAAGGTGTTCCCTACTGTTTTCACTGCGTTCCCTAGTATAATCACCCCAAGGGAACATTGTGATTTCTAGTAGTGTGGCTAGATTTTGGAGAAGATGATTTCTAAATTGTGCTCGAAACATCAATTTGTGAGTGCTGAAACATCTTATTTACTTTTGTCAAACATCCCCTTTGGTTGTTCCTATGTGTGACCCTCCTCATTGTTGTGTGCGTCAACAAGACCATTCAACCTGAAAAATAGAACCTCACCTTTGTATCCTAAGTTTCATCCATAATTGCAATTTGAGATTGCCTTTACCCAGTTCTTGTTATTCGATTGCTTGTAAAAATCAACATTTGTGGTCAAGTCAATCGCGTTTTTGGTATGGTTGATAACAAAGAATGTTTGGTGGTTTAGTGAATGTCATGTTCTCGTCCTTGCATAGTTGGTAGCCGAATTGACAAGGTCACCTCACCAAACATATCAAAGTTATCTTCGAGAGTCTCACTAAAAGATCAGACACCCTCGTGTGCGCATCAAGATGCGGCTAGGGCATTGCTTTTGAGCAAGCCAAAGAGATAGAGGCATGGGGAGCTGTTCAATTGGTGCCACAGCTGAGCTGAGAAGGCCGAAGTAGGGGAAGCTTGGAAATGGCTGGGCCGAGAGAGGGGGAGAGGGCAGAATGGGCTAGGTCAAAGCCAATGTTGTGCTGGCTGAGGTTAAGCCTAGGGGCAAAAGGGTAATTTCTAAGAATGTTGTGTTTAGGCTAAGGTGTGGGCTTTGCACATACTCTCACTTTGGAAATCAAAATAATGTTTTTAATCGAGAGAATATTTGCATGCACATATTTGATTCAATAGCCAATTGATATTATCATGACCATAAGTAGTAATTACAAGCAAGCATACAAAATTTCAAGTCCAGGAATAAATGTATTTATAAATATACATTTATTTGATAAGAGTCCTTGAGTGTTCATCTTTTCAATAAAACTAGAAATCAATGTGTCCAAAATTTTAGATATTTGCAGTTTGTACAGGATTGGTAAAAAAGGTAAGTATAGGTTGCATTTTGGTAAGTAGTACATTAATGTAGGAATTGCCTTTTTGTGACATGATCGTGCCATGTAGCAAATCCTATAGTAGTTCTTCAATCCAAATAAAGGAATATTTTCAAAATATACTTTTCTAGGAATCAAGGTAGGGTAGCAAATTAGTGGCAAAAATATTATATTTACACACCACGATTTAATTTATTTTCAAGATTTCAAATACTTTCAACTTAATCCCAAATTTTGGCACGTTACAGTGAACAAGAATAGAACACGGTCATCAATACCCAACAAACAAAGCAGTGCCCAAAGAGTCTATGAGCTTGGCAGTCCTTGGTGGTACCTGAGCAGCTGAGCTAGGTGCGCATAGGCCTGCCACTGGTTTGGGTTTAAATGGTTAGAGCGGATTGGATTCCCATCTGAATGCATTTGGAGTGGGCTCAAATGGACTAGGACTTCCAGTGGAGTGGTTTGGTGTGGATTCATTCTTCTATTGGTTTGGTTTGGGTTGGGTTGGGTTGAAAAGGCCTCCAAGTTTTTCTGCCTCACTGGTCACTGCAGTTCATCGTTCAGTCCATGGATTCAATCTCACGCTCAGTGAGGGCGAAGGCGAGGTGGTAGGCGAGCATGATGAGGGAGACCCAGAGGAAGGTGCGGAGGAGGCGCGGCAGGATGGGCGGCAGCGCGGCGAGGGAAGATCCGATGGAGGCGGGCTTGGCGGCGTAGAGCGATGCGACGGTGAAGACGGCGGCGGCGGTGGAGAGGAGGGAGAAGGTGAAGAGGAAGATGAGGTAGAGGAACTGGTAGGCGAAGAGCCTGAGCCATTGGGCGGAGGTGGAGGAGTCGGAGCCGGTGCTCTGGAGGCGGAGGAGGATGGGGTGGGTGAAGATGGAGTGGGCAAGCACGGCGAAGGAGAGCGAGAAGACGAGGCAGGCCGTGAGCAGCGCAAAGGTGCGCGGAGCGGCGCGCGGGATGGAGGCGGAGGCGCGGACGAGGTTGGCCGCGCCCAGCGCCGCCAGGTCGTGCGTCGCCAGCTCCATCGGCGGCGGCCGGGCTGGACGGGGACGGTGCCGCATGCAGCGGCGGTGTGTGGGGAAGGAAAGCACGGGCTACGCATGCATGTCAAAACGGGTTGGTAATTGGATTCGACCCATCGGATAAAAATGGTTCAGGCTGAAAATTATGTGGACTGGTTCGGTGTGGATCTTGAGGAGCTACGGATTGGATTGGTGTGTTTCAGCATGTGTGATTTAAAATACTGGATTGGTTTGGTTGTGGTATGGTTTTCAATTCACTAGCAGGCCAAGGTGCGCACAACATCCCGGAGCATCTCACCGTTGGTCTTTTTTTTTTTGAAAGAGGGGCAGGAGAACTGCCGACCTATTTCATTGATAAGCAGGAGAAAATAAAATAAAAACCCGTGCAAACACGGGGCACATTCCTAGCCAAAAGAACCACCTTCCCCATAAAGTACCTCGGACTGCCCCTTTCGGTCAAGCGCCTGCACCACGTTCACTTTCAACCGCTCATTGAAAAAGTAGCTTCAAGACTTGACGGATGGCGCGGCCCGCTCATATCCAAAGGTGGTCGATTGACCCTGCTCAAGGCGGTTTTGTCCGCTTTGCCAACCTACATCTTGTCCATCATCAAACCACCGTGCTCAGTATTAAAGAAAATTGACTCGCTCAGGCGTGGTTGGCTATGGAAGGGTGCTGACTCAGCCAGGGGCTTTGCTCCGACTCCATTTGCCAAATAACTATTAAATCTGGAAACCCCAGAACACCTTTTCCTACAGTGCCACTTCAGCGTCACAGTGTGGACGAGATTGGCCTCCTTGCTCAGCACCCCGCGCCTCAACCCCTTGGGCTTGATTCGGACTGCCTGTCTTGAGAAATGGTGGTCCGTTGACATTTTGCAAGGAAGGCCCCCCAGCAGCGCCCTTTCGGCTTCTGCAGCCATCATCTGGTACCGTTGGATCGAGCGAAACAATCGCATTTCCGCCAGGAAGAGAAACCCCCCTCGATATTCCTCAGTTTGCTTATAGATGACCTGCGGCTCTGGGTGGCCGCGGGGGCTCCTTTTGTAATTAGCTAACCTCTTTTTGAGGCCCACAGGGGGAGGGGCCTGATCTCCCCCCACGCTGTAATTCTCCTCACTTTTTTTTATCAATACAAGGCAGCTCTTCTGCTCTTTTGTTAAAAAAAAGATTTTGAAAATAGGTCGTACAGAATTTTAAAAATACGATCAAGAAAAAACGCTATTATAAAATCAAAATTAAATTCTTCATACAATTAATTACACCATCTCAATTTTCAGGTCATGTAAACGAACTATAAAATGAAAATTGTTGAGACTACAACAAGAAGAAAAAGAAAAGAGGAGTACTTGATAGTCCTAATTAAGAGGAGTTTGGTCTCTAGGGATTGAAAATGTGTGCTATGAGTTGCAATTGAGAGGGGGCAGGGCGTTGGAGTTTGATTAAGCGTAGCGATATATGGAGAGGAGTAGCGTTGAAGGGTGTGGCCAGGAGAGTCTAGCTAGAGACTCGCAGTGGGGAGGGGAGGGCAGGCTGATCATTCATTCAGATGGCGCACGGTGCGGGTGGCGGCTCAAGAGTAAAGACCATCTGATCATAAGCAAACACCTGAGACCTGACCTGTACCAATCCAAGCATAGATTGTTGCGATCACCAAAGGCTAAAAATCTTCTCACATGTCATACATCAGGACATCTAGCTTAATTACTTCAACAGATTGTTGGATCATTTGGCCCAAATGCCCATTTAAATTGGCCTTCCCACTCCCACATGGTTGATGGTTGCCGGCCTCACGCTGTATTTTAAACAAAAGATCATTTACAGAAGGCAACTCATAGATCGAACAAGGAAATCAGCACCTTTTCTGTCTTGACTGCTTGTGATTTATCAAGTGATGATAACCATCTGCTGTTCATATATGTAGTTTACCAATCAATCACCAAAGGGCAAGTGGCCTATGTCACAAATCCGTCCAATCAATGCTCTCTCCGTCCTTCCATATGTACAACTGAAAAACGTACATGCATGCACATGCTTATGCATATGCATATGCATATGCTTCCGCACCCAACAGCTTCCAGCCCAGCAATTTGATTGTCATGAAACAAGGACGGCGCCTCCGCCATGGAATGGAGAGAGCTGGAGCACGGGCTTACACGGGGCCGGAGGTGGAGGCGACGCGGCGCGCGTCGGCGGCAGAGAGGTGGTCCGGGAGGGGGCGGCGGTCGAGGTCGACGAGGGCATAGCGGACGGGGTACTCGAAGGCGTGCGCCCAAGGTTGTCAGGGCGGTAAAGCGACCCGCGGCGTGCTAGGACCTTTTTACCTCTTAAGCACTTAAGGCGTAAAGCGAGGCGACTTCATGGACACATGTATAAGACGAATAAAAGCAACCAAATTGTAACATAATAAGATAGTTCACACCACATAGTTTTGCACCACATTATTATGACAAGTTCACAAACTAGCACATGATAACTTGAAGTCTCAAACCCTCTCTCATCTAGACATAATCATCCATCAAACTAGCACATGATAACTAGCATAGCACTGATAGCAGCATACAACAGAGCATACAGCAGCAGCATAGCAGCTTAGCAGCATACAGCAGCAGCATACATCGGGCAGCATAGCAGCATACATCGGGCAGCAGCCAACACCGCAGCAGTAGCAGGCTAGCAGCACACAGTCACTGTGAAGGGGCGGCGGCTGCGCAGATGGGAGAAGGGGCGGCGGCGGCCACAGATCAGAGAAGGGGAGAAGGGGCGGCGGCGGGCACAGATCGGAGAAGGGGCGGGCACAGATCGGAGAAGGGCGAACCTGTTGCTGGCCGTGCCGCCGCCGGCGACGGGCGGTGGACGGCGGCGAGCGGGCGGCAGACGGTGACCGGCCGGCGGCAGCGGCGGCTAGCTCTCCACTCCTTTCTTTTGCAGCCACGAGTCCTCGACAGCTAGCTAGGGTATGTATTTCGGGATTAATAACCATCCCTACTTCACCTCCATGTATGGCGCCCGCCTCACCGGTCATGGCGTCTAGGAGGACGCCCTAGACGCCATACCCAACGCCTCGGACGCCTTAAGGACGCCATAGGCCAAATTTCTAAAGCGTCCGACGAGGCGTCCGCCCAAAACCTCTTTACCGCTTAAGCGACGATTAAGCGACGCTTAATGGACGCCTCAACAACCATGCGTGCGCCGCCGGCCGCCGGCGCGAGTGCCAGACTCGGCCCTCGTAGAGCCGCGCGGCCGCAGCATCACCATCATGGGCAGCGCGGCGAGGGAACGGGAGGAGGAGGAGGAGGCGGAGCAGCAGCAGCATGGAATGGAAGGTGGAGGTGAGGAGGGTGGTGGCCAGGGAGGCCAGGGAGGCCAGCAGGTAGAGCGCCTCCATTGCTGCTGCTTCTACTGCTCCCTTGCTACAATTGGGACGAACTTGCAGAAGGATTGAAGCGTATCAAAACTGATTTCAACTGTAAAAAGTTTCTATTCTGCATCCAGGTTTGGAAACAATTCAAGCAAATTGTAGTTGACTTGATGGTGGCCCAAGAGGATATTTGGATTGGATTCTTGTACTGTTATCCATAGGCATTTGTGGCGTATAGTGCTACACATCTGTGGAGGATAACAGTTTGGTTGTTTAAAGAATAATGCATTGAACTTGCACAAGTGGTAGGCAATTAGGCATCCTATTTCCATTGTGGAAAAAGGTTCAGTTTGTATCACTTTTATTCTATTTTGTAAAAAAAAAATGAATAGGTCTTCCCATTAGAAACAGAACTGGAGTTCCAACCAAAGTACTGATGCTCAATTGCACAGTTCAGAATTGGGCTTACTACCTTGCATGGAAACAAAACTGCTGGCATCAATACTCAATCAGAAATGTTAGGGAACGGTATCCTGTTCGTATGCAAACGAACAGGATATCTCCCCTTCAGCGCGCAAAGCAGGAGCGGAAGAAGGGGGAAGGAGGAGCTCACCTCGCCGCCGCCGCCATCGACCTCGTCATCGCCGCCGCCGCGACCTCACCGGAGTCCAGCTCGCCGGCGGCGTTCGGGTTAGGGTTCGGGGTGGGGGTGGGGATTTGGGGTATCCCCGGGTATAGAGCTGGCCGGCCGGGGTGGCGGCGGCCCGGCGCTCGGGTTAGGGTGGGCGGCGTCGGCGTGGCGGCGGGAGGTTGGGGCGGCGAGGGCGCCGCCTGCCGGGGCGGAGGGGCGCGGAGCACCACCGGGGCGGAGGAAGAAGGCGGCCGGAGACGGGGAGCGGGCGAGGGGTGCGGGGGGCACGTGGCGCGCGGGGGACGACCCCGTCGGCCGACGGGATCCCGTGCGCTAGTCGCCCCCTTGTATTTTAGCTTGAGAAAGCTTTTCTTTCCGAGGGGTGAGCAAGGCAACTGTAGAGGGAGTGCCACCCCTACAGATTTAACGATCTCCTTTGCCGCTAGTGGCCTTCGGGCCATTGTCAAGATTGTGGGATGTGAATTGGATGGGGAGCGCGAGGGGGAGGGAGCTGGGGCGAGGCGAGCGGAGAACGAGAGAGGGGTAGCTATCCCGTCGCCACGCCCTGGCAACGGGATCCCGTGGGCTATCGGCTCTCATACTCAATAGCAGCATAGATACTCCAATGCCAACTACAGCTCTGAATTATGATTAACATGAAGTGCTATATTTTACAGAGCTTGATCTGTTCTACTTGCAAAGTTGCAATAAAAGCACTGTTACACTATACAAATAATCCGTGGATCCTTCCATCTGCTACAAAGTAAGACTGAACATAATTTTATCTGATCAGATAAGATGTCATTGAGAATATGATGCAACATCTAGCAAAGTGCACTCAGCTACAAGAAACACCAGTGTAATCATTTTTTGAGCAAACCAGTGTAAAGATTAAAATGCAACAATTTTGTACAGTACCAACAGACATCGACTACTCTGTTTACAATGTCTCAATTTATTTCTAACTGATACAACATTTCATAATTATAGAACAGAACGAGAAAGAGTCTAATATACAAATTAAAACAGTTGTACAGTTTTAATGAGCAGTTTAAATAGTTGATCAAATCAAATGCAGCACAAGGTCGATCAGCTGTGACTTTTTGAATATTATCAGGGCTTTAGTAAGGGTTAAGCATGCAAAATCTGACTACTCGAAGGTGTCAGATCGCTGAATTCCCTAGGAACATCCACATCTTGCCAATGAATTAAGTAGCTCGAACTCCTGCTATCTGAACTGTTTCCAGGGAGCTTCTTAACGTGGCCAATCGCTACGTGGAGACCTCGGCCAACGACAACTATCTTCTGTCCAGACAACTCACAGAGAAAGGTTTCATAATCCGCTCAGGCATAGGAGGGCCATTGACAGAGTCCCAAGCATCTTTCTCTGAATCATAGACTTTAACCTTCATCCTCTCATATTCTGAAATAACAAACAGGTGCTGTCGCTTTTCCCCAAAAGCCGCTGTCGCTTTTCCCCAAGTTAATTTGGAAACCTAAGGCACCGATGAAATGCAAGCTGTTTAGCTGGCTTTTGGTGCAACAGCGGCTTTGGACTGCAGATCGCCTGCAGCGACAGGGTTGGCCGAACAACCGGTTCTACCCTCTCTGCTACACTACGCTAGAGACCACAACCCACCTGTTTCTACAATGTTACTTCTCCAGGAACTTTTGGACGTTCGTCGGGACGCATTCTGGTTATCAGGTGCTGTGTCCGTCTGAATGGCCGCAGTCGACCACGACCTCAATCCAGCAATGGTGGGCTGATCGTCTCGCCTGCGTCTCCAATGACATGGCAAAAGGAGTTGGAACCATCATCATTTTGACACTTTGGGTAATTTGGTGTGAGCGTAATAGGCGTCTCTTCGAAGGACGTGTAAGGCATCATCATCAGTTACTTGCGGACTGGACCGCAGAGCATCAGCTTTGGTCGGTGGCAGGGATGGCCGCCCTTCTTACTGAGTAATTAGCTTTAGAGTTCCCCCGGCCCGGCACGGGGTTAAGCCGGGCAAGCGCGTGTGTGGGCGTCCTGTTCCTTCCCTCTTTTTCTCGCCTATTTGGGCATCAGGCTCTCTGTAATCACTCTGTAATTTTCTTCTCCTTCTTTAATGAAATTGTCAGCGTAAGCTGACCTTCAAAAAAAACAAACAGGTGCTCATCAATGACCACACTTAGGCCCTGTTCTTTTCATCTTAACAGCTTAACGGCTTAACGGCTTAACGTCTTATCTACATCATGAAAAGACATATACTTTAAGTTTTTTGGGTTCGTTTTTTCGCTGTTTCGAAGGTGGGTCCTAACGCTTTAAAAAGCAAGTAAAATGAAATGGATCCGAATCTCGAGACTACCTCGAGAAGCTCTCAAAATTCAGTCATTTCAGCCGTTCAGCTGTTCAGCCATTCAGATCAGCTCAAAAGAACAGGGCTTAACCCCGTCCACCCTTCGCGCATTCCAACTGGCATCGCGTCCCAGCGGTCAATCTTCGGATCATACACCTCTCCTCTTGGCGACGAAAAGAAAGGCCACGCACACCCCTCAGTTACATAGAGCCTACCATTGATGACAGCACAATCGGAGGAAGCCATGTTCATGCTCATGCTAGCAACTGGTTGCCAAACCCCACTAACTGGATCAAGAACCTCAGCTGAATTGAGCTCAAACTGGTCAGCACTATAACCTCCTGCAACATAGACCTGTCCATCGATCACACCACCCGCGAAGAATGACCGTGCTGCGAGCATCCGGTTCATCACTGTCCAGCGGTTCTTGTAGACATAATACTTGAGGACCAAATGCAAGGGGCAGTCCATGTCGGAAACCAGCCCGCCGCAGACGAGTAGGGTGCCATCGCTGGGGATGGCAACACATCCGAAGCCACGGGGGTAGGCCCGGTCCCGGCACGGCATGGTGGGAATTGTGTCATTGTGTGCCAGGTCAAGTAGTTCAGATCAAGCACCTTCCACTGTATCTTGCCGGTGCAGCGGTGGAAGGCCAGGGTGAACAGCCATGGCGACCGGAAGCCCATCACCTTCCTCTGCATGAAGAACCGGG
Source organism: Raddia distichophylla (assembly GCA_005191435.1). Classification (NCBI taxonomy): domain Eukaryota; kingdom Viridiplantae; phylum Streptophyta; class Magnoliopsida; order Poales; family Poaceae; genus Raddia; species Raddia distichophylla. The sequence goes on from SPJY01032630.1 coordinate 9,990, forward strand.
CCTTGTCGGCCAGGAGGTGATGCCACCGACGGCACACCAGCCTGCAGGCACCGTGGGCCTCGACGGGTAGCCGGAGGAGGCAGTTGAGCGCGGCGTCATCGGGGAGGCCAGGTATGAGGGGTGCCTCCCATGAGGACTGCTCCGACACCGAATCTGAGGGCGGCACCGGCATTGGCGGCGGCGCCGCCGCACAGGTTGGGGCAAACCGGAACTTGGGGCTCAATTTCATCTGTGAATCGCCGAGCTTGTGCACAGGAGACTGTTGGGATGACACTCGGACACGACGCATACTCTTCTCGGATTGAGAAATTGATCTGAGTGTACACTCACAAATCCACAATGCCCTGAACAACACCCTTTGAATTATTGTTCTTGTTCTTCTTGAGAATCTAATCCTACCTATATCTGACTGCAAGATCCCCAACTTCTTGGCAAAACTACCTGGTGGAAAAACAAGAAACCAATCACCAGTGAGCAAGAATGGAGGAGCTGGAATGATTCTCCTGTAGCTGCCCCAAAAGTCCAGACCTAAAACAAAATCGAAACTTTTGCACCTTGCAATACTGGATGAACCAAACCTTACTCTTCTCCAATCGGGACTCTATCTAAGCTAACGGACATAGCCACCTCCCACCAAGAACCCATTCCCCAAAGATTGCAGAACCGAACCATGAGGATAATATACCTTATGCTTATGCTTTTGCTTATGCACTGGACAGTTAAATCACCAGATTTTGTCTGATAAAGACTACATTGTTTTAGCACCTGGATGGCTAAAGCCTTGGACAGTCTAATAATCCAATTCTGCCTGATTAGGACTACAGTGTCATAGCATCTGTATGTCTAGAACTTTGGACAGTCTAGTCAGTATGTGCGTACCCCGAGTACATAACTATGGTGATGTGCTGTGCCCCGCTTTTCGAGTTTACTTTGCACCTAGATAAAGCCATGGAAACGGCTCATGCACTTGGGTGCCATTTCTGCCCGAGTGCGACTGTACTGTCCTATGGACACCCCAATAATACTTTTATATGATGAACTTGAGGATCCGAGGATCCCGGCCTTAGTTGAGCTCAAGGGGATCACGCCTCTCGGAGGGTGAGTCCACCGCCAAATGTTGGGAGACGAGGCGCCAGTTCCGCGTATGGGCCCGTGCTCGCCTGTTGTTGGAAGCTAGTAGGCCAGTTCCACGTATGGCTACTAGGCTGCTGTTGTTTGGAGCTAGAGGCTAGTCTCGCGTATGGCTACTAGGCTGCCATTGATGATGATTTTGATGATGTTGATACCCCCAGAATAACATGAACATTTGGCATATACTAGCCCAGTACGTCTTTGATTTATAACTGCTAGTTGGGACTTTTACCTATAAGTATTGTAAAATTGGCTTCACGCAACTGTATCAACCTGGCCTCCACCGAAAAGCCCTTTATCATTAAATTGCATTAGTTTGGGTATTGGTTCGCGAGCGCGGGTTGATTGCGCGCTCACACTCGCACACACGTTCACGATGCCAGGTGATGGAGTCGAGGACTATGACCCATACGAGTGCTACGAGGATGAGGACGCTGAAGGGGATGCTGACGACCAGGACGATTAGGAGGGACTCCAGTCGCTTGCCTGATCGGGAATGGGCATAGCCATGGATCCCGATGCCTCTTAATTGATGTTTCCGCTATCTAGTCTCTGATAAGAACTCATTTTGGTATTGTAATATTTGGCCTGATCGGCCGCTCAAAACTATGAGCCACCACTGTAACTTAATTGTGATGTAATATATTCACTCTTGTGCGTGTATGAGATGATTTCCAGCTATGTAAATGTACGGTGCCGCGCTGGCAAGGTCGATCCAGGGACAGCGCAGGCGCACCGAAAGGTTCCTCTCTCTCTCTCCCCGGTGTGGTTGTTCCGAAAGGGGCAACGCCGCGAGAAGGAGAAAAAGGGGCCGACACGCTGCGCCGCCGCCGCTGATTCAAGACGTTGTCGCCGCCGCGGTGGCCGACGGCGAGGCGAGGGTGTGACTGCGCGAGGCGAGACGGTGGCCGGCGCCAGCGGGGGCCGCCCCTAACCCGTAATGCCGCCTCTCGGCTCTCCCTGCTTGAGCCTGCGAGCGCGTCACTCGAGGGAAGGCGGCCTGGGGCGCGGGAGATTTTATTTTTTTATATTTACTTTTATTCTTTTATGTAAAATTGTATCTCGGATTGAACTTTAGACACAAATAGGCGCCGGTCGAGCGTTGAATCAACGATCGGGTAACTGTCGTACTTTGAAAGCACGACAGGGCCCCTACCGTCGCTGGCTGTCAGGCGGGGGACGTTTGCTGGTACCTGTCGCACTTTCAAAGCACGACAGGTACCTGTCGCTCTTTCAAAGTGCGACAAGTCCCATAGTCCCATCAGATCTCAGGATTTCAGAAAAATAGTCTTTCAAAATTCATAGAAAATACTATAGAGCTCGGAAAAATAAGAGGTAAATTTCTGAAAATTCAGAAAAATAAAGAGAGTCCAAATATAATATTATTTTGAATATTTTATGGGATTTTAGTCCCTGAAAAAATAGATAAAAAGTTAAGTAAAAAGTTATAAAAGCTTAAATAAAGTTTAATACATTTTAAAATAACCAAAATAAATATAAAAAATAAAAATTCCTGCACATTGCACAGCACTGGTGGGCCAGACTTGCCATTTGGGGCGACGATTGTGGGCCGGCGAGGGACTCGTCCTGGGCTTTATCTATGTTTTGAGCTTTTTATAGTGCTATATATCGCGGTATCGCGAGGTCCGAAAACATAGAATTTTTATATTTATTTTTATTCTTTTATGCAAAATTGTATCTCGGTTTGAACTTTAAACACAAATAGGCGCCAGACGAGTCCGTGATGTTGTGCTTTGATGTTTTTAAAACATTTTAATATGTTTCAAATTTCAAATTCAAAAATTTTGGCTATTTTAAGATGTATTAAACTTTATTTAAGCTTTTATATTTTTTACTTAACTTTTTATCTATTTTTTCAGGCACTAAAATCCCATAAAATATTCAAAATAATATTATATTTGGACTCTCTTTATTTTTTTGAATTTTTAGAAACTTATCTCGTATTTTTCCGAGCTCTATAGTATTTTCTATGAATTTTGAAAAACTATTTTTCTGAAATCCTGAGATCTGGTGGGAGTGTGGTACCTGTCGCACTTTGAAAGAGCGACAGGTACCAGCAAACGTCCCCAGCCTGACGGCCAGCGATGCTAGAGGCCCTGTCGTGATTTCAAAGTGCGACAGGTACCCGATCGTTGATTCAACGCTCGACCGGCGCCTATTTGTGTCTAAAGTTCAATCCGAGATACAATTTTGCATAAAAGAATAAAAATAAATATAAAAAAATAAAAATTCCGGTGCAGGATGGGCTGATGGATGGGCTGGAGGCAAGTGGCAAACAATATGGGCCGGCTGTGGTTGTAAGGCCCATAAACGAAAATTATTAGGGATACTCTGGGCCTGGCTGAGCCTAGATATGACGCGGATCATATCTTGTTATAACGGGCCCTCTGCCCCTGACTGCACGCAATGTCCTTTACATCTCGTCTTGAGTGTTTTTGTTGCCAGAAGCTAAGCTTTTTTTATTCGGCTGAATTGCTCTGTGTACGGTGTTGCATGTACGACGTAATCATACCATTTGTTAACGTTTTTGGAGAACCTTTGTGCATGATCGTGGGAGGTGCTATCGGAACGGAGGATAGATCGGATGGCCTCGCGGTCGACTGAAAAAAGTTGGGTTTTCAGTCGACTGCTTCGAAGGCAGTCCCTTAATTTCAATCATATAAATAGTAGAAAAGGGTTTCACATCAACTATTATATATAAAATACATTTAGCCGCGCAAATGTGCGAGTCACCTTGTTTATTAACAAGTAAGAAAAACAGGAGCAAGAAAGTAGGAGGAAGAAGAAGCCAGGAGGTGAAGAAGAAGAGCAAATCAACGAGAGGCAAGAACGTCATCTGTTGCCACGGACGGCGAAGAAGCGGGAAAATCAACCAAAGGAAAGAACGTCGCAACCGGCATCTTCCTTGGTAGGCTCGGCAGTGGCGCCTCCGACCGCAGCACGTTCACGGCCTGCCTGATGGATGGCCTCTGGCTCCGGATAGGATGCGCGCACCAGAGCCCCACCACCATCACGCGCTCCATCTCACCGCCGTCGAACTCCCCCTCTAGCCGCGCGTCGGCTGCGTCGTGAGTTCTGCCTCTGCCGTGCGAGTTCCACACCCATTGCACCAGGTGGATGAAGCCCTCATCGTCTCCACCTCGCACCGCCACCGCCGGTCTTCGGCCGCTGGCGATCTCGAGCAGGACGACGCCGAAGCTGTAGACATCCGACTCCGCGCTGGCCTTGCCTGTGACCATGCACTCCGGGTCCATGTAACCCATCGTGCCACCGATGGTCATGGTGTGCGATCCAAGGCCGTGGTTGACGAACCTCGCGAGCCCAAAGTCTCCAAGCTTGGCGTTGAAGGAGGCGTCGAGCATGACGTTGCTCGGCTTGATGTCTCTGTGCAGAACACATTGCTCCCAGTCCTGATGCAGGTAGAGAAGCGCAGAGCCAAGGCCGAGCACGATCTCGTGTCTGACCACCCAAGGCAGTAGCCTGTCGACGCCGTGCAGATGAGTGTCGAGGCTGCCGTTGGGCATCAGCTCGTAGACGAGGAGGAACTCGTCGCCGCGGTGGCACCAGCCGACGAGCTGCACCAGGTTGCGGTGCCGAAGCCGGCTAATGATCATCACCTCGGAGACGTACTCCTTCCTGCCCTGCTTGGAGGTCCTGGACACCCTTTTGACGGCCACCTCAAGCTTGTGCTCCTTGAGGAATCCCCTGTACACTGAGCCGAAGCCTCCTTCGCCAAGCTTCTTGTCGTCAGAGAAGTTGTCGGTGGCGGCGGCGAGCTCGCTGTAGAGGAATTGCTTGGGACCTGCCCCTCTCTTGAAGCCGTCCTCCATCTCCATGGCCGTCTCGTTGTCGTCGATGTTGCCATTCCCCAGCTCTTGCTCCCTCCTGATTTGCCTGCCGCTCTTTCGTCGCCGGCGCACGAAGAGCCATACCAAGAGACCCAAGATAATGAAGAACGAGACTGAACCGGCGGACAGGCCGGCCACGAGTCCTTTGGACTTGGAGATAGGCGGTGGAGGTGTACGCTCTGTTGAATTACCATCAAGCAGCACAACAAATCATACATCAAGGTCAGAAAGCACTTCTCTTTCCTCAATTCTCACTATGCGCGGAAGATTAATTCGACAAGTCGTCAGAATTTGCAAGTGCAGCACTTCTTTTCCACATTCTCCTTTAATTACAACTTGTTTCATTTCAATTTTCTATGTTACGTACTGTCCTTCCTATACTTGGAGTAAGTACAAGAGACTAACCTTGTGGGCTGGGGAGGAGCTGCCTATGGAATATTAAAGAAAAATAAAAATGAATATATGAACATTATAGCTAACCTTGAAGAGAAGGAGGAAAATTGCTCCTTGTCCATTGATGAAGAGGGTGAGAAAATTGAAACCTATAATAAATTGGTGAATATTTTTAAAGAAGAGGAGGCAAAGTGGTATCAAATGTCCCAATCAAGATGGCTAACCCTGGGGGGATAATAACCAATGTTCGCCTAGACGCGAGTCTAGAGGGTCTAGACGGCGTCTAAACGCTGGACATCAGCATTCTGTCCAGTCTAGGCCCTGGTCGCAAGAGCTAGACGACTAGACCGTCTAGACGGTCAAAAACAGTCTTGGACGGTCTAGACGGATCAATTGAACGATGCTGGACACAACTAGACGATAAATGCGGTTGTCTAGAAGCACATCTAGGCAATTGCAGTTTGAATAAATGGCATATAGGGTGAATCTTTGTCTCATTCCTCTACTTCTCCCTTGCGCCTTTACCTCCAGCAAGGCACCAAGGCTCCAAATTCCAATACTCAAGGCTGCACTGCAAGTCAGCATTACAACTACCACTAGTTGTCTAGCATATGAGCACTTTTGTTTGCATATTTACTGGTATTTTTTCCTGCTACAGTAGAAAACGTCTAATTCGTCTAGACGCGTCTAATTATCGTCTACACCGTCTAAACGCTAGACGATCGGTCGCCGTCCATCTAGAGTCTAGCGTCTAGGTGAACACTAATAATAACACCAGTTACTTTCATTCAATTGCAAATGGCAAAACGGAAAAAGAAAATGGTTACTCATTTAAAACCTGAGGACAATACAGTATGCGGGGATGCTGCTCTGTTGGACCTGGCCACTAATTACTATAAAACCCGATTTGGCAAAAATGAGAAATGTTGCTTCTCTTTAGAGGACAACTTGTGGGAAGCTCATGAAAAAGTAGATCATATGGATAATAAGATTTTAACAAGACCATTTTCCATGGAGGAAGTGAAGAGTGCTTTATTCTCCATGAAATGCAATAAGGCCCCTGGTCCTAATCACCTTTCTGTGGAGTTTTTCCAGGCTTCTTTGGAAATAATCAAAAATGATATTATGGACATGTTCCATCTGTTCTATGAGAGGGAGCTAAACATTGAGGGAATCAACTATGATGTGATCACTTTACTTCCCAAGAAAGAAAATGTTGAAGAAATTTCCCATTTCAGGCCTATTTGTCTTTTGAATGTGATCTATAAATGGATTACTAAGACTCTTGTGTTAAGACTTGAATCTGTTATTGATAAAATTGTGGGTGAATGCCAAAATGCCTTTATTGCTGGTAGAAACATCATGGATGTGGTTCTGTCCTTGCATGAAATTATTCATCATGTCAAAACCAAGAAAGAAACAGGTGTCTTTTTGAAGATTGACTTTGAAAAGGCATATGATAGAATAGATAGAAGTTTCCTGTTGAAATGTTTGAAAGGGAAAGGCTTCTGTGTCAAATGGTGTATGTGGGTGGAAAGTACCTTAAATAAATAATGGAACATTGCAAGTACAACTTAATGGGAAAAATTGTGAATATTTTGTAAGTAAAAGGGGTGTTAGGCAGGGTGACCTCTTATCTCCCTTGCTGTTCAACATAGCTGTTGATGGGTTGGCTAAATGCTTTGGTAAAGCATAGCAGGCTGGCCTGATTAGGTGCCTAGGTCAAGATATTATTGACAAGGGGGTTGGCATTCTCCAGTATGCTGATGACACCATCATGTGTCTGAAAAATGATATGGGGAGTGCCAGAAATGTGAAACTCTTGTTATGCCTTTATGAACAAATGTCAGGATTGAAGATCAATTTCAATAAGAGTGAAGTGGTTAGTATTAATGGAGATGAAACTGTGGATACTGCTTTTCCTAAAATGTTCACCTGTCAGGTGGGGGGTTTCCCTATATCGTACTTGGGGGTTCCAGTTTCCCACAAGAGAGTGCTTTGTAGCGAATGGACACACCTGGTTAAGAAAATTGAGAAAAGGCTTAGTGCTTGGAAGGGCAAACAATTATCTCTTGGGGGGAGATTAGTACTGGTAAATTCATGCCTATCCAGTATACCCATTTACTCAATGTCTATGTATCTACTGTCTAAGACTGTCATTAATAGAATTGATAGGATTAGAAGAAGATTCTTATGGAGTGGGGCTGGAGATAAGAAAAAGTACTATTTGACAAAGTGGAGTGAGGTAGCTAAGCCTAGGTTCTGTGGTGGAATGGGGGTCCAAAATCTCAGGGCTCTTAATATAAGCTTGCTTTGTAAGTGGCTTTGGAAACTGGAATTTGAGAAAGGACTTTGGCAGAAATTAATTTGTGCTAAATATATGAAAAAAATCCTTTGGCTGATGTGAAACACAAAGTGAATGATTCTCCCATTTGGGGTGCTATTCTTAAAGTGAGGGAGGTCTATCTTAAACATAAGGAGATGAGAGTTGGTGATGGTGTTAAAACTAGCTTTTGGCATGACACTTGGTTAGGTCCTGTTCCTTTTGTGCTGGAATGGCCTACTATATATGAATGTTGTATAGAAAAAAAGTATATCTGTGATGCAGGTGGCTGATAAAGGAGGGCAAATAGAATTTAGAAGGCATATGTCAGGGGATGGCTTTAGTGTTTGGGCTGCCAAGGTGCAAAGAGGTTTATATGGTATGGATCCAGGTTCTGAAGATGTGCCTGTGTGGCAACTTTTCCTACGAAAATCTTTGATGTTGGCTCCCTCTATGCTTCTTTCTTTTGTAAAGACAACTCTTTTCCCTGGCTTAAACTTTGGAAGGCTAAGGTTCCCCTAAAAGTTAAGATATTCTTATGCTTGTGTTGAGAGATGCCATTTTGACAAAAAATAACCTGAGGAGAAAAGGGTGGGTAGGAGACCCCACCTGTGAATTCTGCAACAGTGTTGAGACTTGTGAGCACCTGATGTTTGGGTGTTCTTCTATTAAGGTAGTCTCGTCTATAATTGTTGGTGTTGTGAATGTCTCTTGTGTCCCTTGGAACTGCCATCAGTTCTGGAATTGGGCTAAAAGGATTTTACCTGCTAACAATCGGTTGCATGCATTTGTGTTTGCTGCTGTGATTTGGGCCAGGTGGCTTAAACGCAATGGTGTGGTTTTCAACAAAAAGCTCCCCTCTAATCATCTCTTTTCCTTTTTTCCTTTTTGTATGTTTGCTAAATCCTGGGCAGGTCTACTTAAAGCAGATGACAGGACATTGGTGGATGTTGGGATTGAGATGATGTTCCAGGTGCTGAAGAAAGCGCAAGAAGATGGCTTGCTGCGCGGGAGAATTGCTGGGGGGATCTCAGGGGACCTGATGTTGATTCTGATGATGATCGGGTGCAGTGATGTGTGTTAGCAGGGAGTGTTTTTGTGTAGCTCGCTCTTTTTGTGCATTTGGATCAGCGCTGTCTGTTGGAAAAAAGCCTGGCTGTGGCTGATGTTACTTAACTTCTGTCTCTAGTTATTTTGTGCTTAGGCCGCTCCATGGAGGGTCCTGGAACTGTGCTGGTCTAAGTATTTGCATCGGGTGTGTTCGCTAGAAACTCTATGTAATAACTGACTTTGTTCCGTTTTCGTGGTGAAATGGAAATGGGAGTTATACGCTCCTTTAACCCCCCCAAAAAAAAAAAGTACTAACCTTGTGCTGGCAGCGGTTGCGGTGGCAAAGTGATGTCGAAGGCGTCCAACTGGTATCTCAGGTAGCAGCTATACCCCTTGATCGAGCCACCTGTGTTGTTCATGTATTTCTCCGGGAGCATGCCGATGCATTCAGTGAGGCACCTGGTGCACTCGGTCGCGTCTAGGTCCCTCGTGCACTGCGCCAGCCCGAACACCGACGACGCCGAGTCGTACGGCGAGCTGGCGTTCGCGAGCCGAAGAGGCGACGCCGCCGCGCCCCCCGTGAGCTTGCTCACCAGTGGGATCCATGCTTTGAGCATGGCGACCAGGTCGCGGGGGGCGGCTTTGACGAACACAAAGTATGCGATGGTGAGGTCGGCCGTGGATGCGAAGGGCTCGTCCGAGTACCGGAGCACGCACGCTTCATACGCCGCCCTCACGTTCCGGCTGCCCGGGCACAGCCGCGTGATCCCGGCGGGCGCCTCGGCGAGGCAGCGCTGGCACTGCGTCGCGCTGCGGTCGGCCATGCACATGATAAGGCCGAACACTTGGTCCAGCCCCGTCCCGACGCTGCCGTTGTAGAACCAGCTGTTGTTACCGGCGGCGGCGGGGAGCTCGGAGAGGAGCTGGTCCAGGTTCTTCTTGAACTGGCTGTCCTCGGTGTAGTTGTCGTTGGTCGAGCAGGAAGGATTGAACGGCTGCAACTGGCCCGCCACCGCGACGCTGAGCGACGCTGCGACGGCGAGTAGCAGCGGCAGACAGCGGGCGGCCATGGCGCCGATGGCTCGCTAGTCGCTGCTGTGGCCGAGAGCCCGAGACCAACTGAACCTCCGGTTACATGCGATGATCGCAGCTGAAGAGGCCACGCATTGAGTTGATCGAGTCGTTGCATGCGGGCTTGTGGCAACAACTGGTCTGACGGGTCTCTGTTCCCGTCAGTCTAGTGCAAAAGACTTGGCAAGTCTCACCGACTTTATTCACTTTTGCTGCACGGCAGGCGCCTGCGATTTAGACATCTGTGCAGGCGATTTTCTCAGCCGTCGATCCTTAGCCAGAGATTCGTGTGCAGGGCCAGCTCTATGCATTTTGGTTATGAGATTTGTTTGGAATCCGAGACCGGCCAGCTGCACAACGCCATTTACCAAGAGCCGAGCCGAGTCCAGGGCCAGCTCGCTCGTGGCTGGTAAATTCATAGGTTTCTAGATATTAATTCATCTCATATCACTTGCAATTGATCCATACATTTATCTATGACTAAACATACCCTTAATATACACCCCAAAAAAAGCTTACAATGTCTCATCCTAAAGACGATCCTCCATCGGAACCGTTAAAACACCCTTATTCAAACACTAAAGAGTGCATATTAGGATATTCATCAGGCTCGCGAGCGCTCACGAGCCAGACCGAGCTTTCAACGAGCCGAACTTGAGCTTTTTTTCTATCTCGTTAGGTGACTGAGCTCGGCTCGGCTTGAGCTCGACACTGAACGAGCCGAGCCAAGCCAGGGTCTGGCTCGCTCAAGCTCGGCTCGTTGCCAGCCCTAGCACTAGCTACCAAAAGCGCGCTGTGCCAATTTTTGAAAATGATGGAGTAGCTGTTCTGGGGTAGAGGTCGGAGTCTAGGTAATGGGAGAAATGGTGGGCAGTGGCCGCTCGGTCAGGTCATCAGTGACGAAGTCATACGACGCTGGCTTGCCTGTGTCCACCATTGGATCCCATCGGTACCCTATGCGCTCCGGGATTTCAACAACTATTGGCATGTGGCTGGTGTTGAAGGTCACATATATCTCGCCTTTCGTACCATCTTCCTATGGTGAGAAGACATACATAAAAGATCATCCATTACTTGAGAGAACCTTTAAGCGGTGTACTTTCCAGTAAAGATAATTTTTTAAACAATTTTGAATTCTGGTAATATGAGAAACACAAAATGTTTACCATGGAAAAGGCCACAAATCGGCTTCTGTCGAACCAGTTAGGTTTCCTAGGCCGGTGACCATGCCAATGCAATCAACCTAATGTTGGGAAGTCCTCGAGGTCAATGCCACGTAGCAGAGTAATGAAGAAAGCTCTTGAGTTATCTATACGACGCCGCTGTGAAGACAGGAGCTACGCAAATCTGCAGCAGCGGCGGCGATGAGCAGTTGAAACCAGCCAGATCAACCAATATACAATCAAGGTACATTCTCAAAATCATACAGAAAAGCACTGATATCCTCTGTTATGCATGAACTCACAAAACATGGGACTGCAAAAGCCGTAGGAGAAAATTTTTCGAAATTTTTTAAAAGAAATTTCACAAACTGCAAACAAAATTTTCAAACCGTATATACACTGAAATTTGCGTAGAGCATCACTGCAATTTGCAAATAGTAGCAGTTGTAATTACATATTTGAACTCCAAAAGGCAACGCAAAGAAGCACGCATTGCAAGCTTTGGTCCAACCACAAAGCAAAAATAAATTTCACATAAGTAAAGATCAAATTTCAGTCATTTGCAATACTGAATTTTGTACATTTCAAAAAGAAATTTGAGAATACAAGTAAGTATGAAAATAATGATGCACATTGCCTGCATAGCAATCCATCGCACACAAAGAACACTTGCAGATTGCATATAACCTGACAGAAAGAAATTTAAATGCAGGTAACAGATGGTGGTGCCAAACAAAAACTATTCAGACTGGACATGTACAATGCCACTGGATACAACACCTAGCTTACCACAGGTACAATGGCAATGGGACAAGGACAATGACTTCTGTCCAGATGAAGAGTACAACAGCTACACTGTAAGATACAGAATAAATAGCTCACTAAGATAGTTGGCTTTAAATGGAAAGCATTGGTCACTAAACAAGACTAAAAAATATTTTGAAAATAGGTTGTATAGAATTTTAAAAATACGATCAAGAAAAAACGCGATTATAAAACCAAAATTAAATTCTTCATACAATTAATTACACCATCTCAATTTTCAGGTAATGTAAACGAACTATAAAATGAAAATTGTTGAGACTACAACAAGAAGAAAAAGAAAAGAGAGGAGTACTTGATAGTCCTAATTAAGAGGACTAGAGGAGTTAGGTCTCTAGGGATTAAAAATGTGTACTAGGAGTTGCAATTGAGAGGGGGCAGGGCGTTGGAGTTTGATTAAGCGTAGCGATATATGGAGAGGATCGAGTAGCGTTGAAGGGTGTGGCCAGGAGAGTCTAGCTAGAGACTCGCAGTGGGGAGGGGAGGGCAGGCTGATCATTCATTCAGATGGCGCACGGCGCGGGTGGCGGCTCAAGAGTAAAGACCATCACGAGCAAACACCTGAGACCTGACCAGTACCAATCCAAGCATACATTGTTGCCATCACCAAAGCTTACTTCAACAGATTGTTGGATCATTAATTTGGCCCAAATGCCCATTTAAATTGGCCTTCCCACTCCCACATGGTTGATGGTTGCAGGCCTCGCACTGTATTTTAAACAAAAGACCATTTACAGAGGGCAACTCATAGATCGAACAAGGAAATCAGCACCTTTTCTATCTTGACTGCTTGTGATTTATCAAGTGATGATAACCATCTGCTGTTCATATATGTAGTTTACCAATCAATCACCAAAGGGCAAGTGGCCTATGTCACAAATCCGTCCAATCAATACTCTCCTCCGTCCTCCCGTATGTACAACTGAAAAACGGTGCATATGCGTATGACGACGACGACGACGACGACGCCGGCGAGCTGGAGGAGCATCTATATCACTATATGCATGATCGGACGACTTGCATTGCTCTGAGACTGAGGCACCCACTTGTCGACGCAACAGGGATTATATGTTGGCTTCTTCTCATCATCACACACAGTTTCTGTGCCATAAGCCTTCCTTGTCTATCATACATACGTACGTACATGAATGCACATGCCTATGCATACGTACGTACATGAATGCACATGCCTATGCATAAGTACGTACATGAATGCACATGCCTATGCTGCTATGCATACGTACGTACGTACTGCCTGTTCTCCTTTTCTGTCTCTCAATGCTGCTCCTCAGGTGATCCGTATCCGTAGGGGTTCTTGCTTGCCCAGTTCCACTGGTCTCTGCACATCTCCTCCACCCCATACTTGGCCCTGTTCATCGTGTTCAAGTCAAGCTTACACCTTTTTGAGTATACCTGTATACTGCCAGAGGGATGAAATTAATCAGCTTGAAAACTTACTTCCATTTCAGCTCCTTCTCCGCTTTGGAGGTCGCGGCATAAACGATCTCAGAGTCTCCTGGCCTTCGCGCAGCATAAATCAGCGGGATTTTCTGTACAAACTCAAGTTGTTAGGATACCAATAACCAAAAAAAGAGTAGCAATTTTATGCGATGATTTCTGTATTTGTCAAAGAAGCTGTACCTTTCCAGAAAACTTTCTCAAACGCAGCAACCATTTCGAGGACCGATGTGCCCTTTCCAGTTCCCAGATTGTACACTTCACACCCTGGATCGAATTTCATTACCATACATCAGAACCAACTTATACTATACTCCTACTAAAGTCCTATGGCATCCATCTTTGTTCTACGGTGCTGGCTGCCTGCGCGGCTGTTGATGTAAACTGCCATGAAACCATGCGAGGTCCATACCTATTCTGTCAGGATCTTCATAGAGCTTCTTCAAGGCTGCGATGTGACCATCAGCCAGGTCAATGACGTGGATGTAATCACGTACCTGCCCAGGTGTTTTGGCACAATAATTGTTAGAACAAGACGCACAAGGCATGTGCGCTATATATATTCTTTATGGCTATGCGGTGCTTGAATGAGGGAGGCTAATGACGTACCCCAGTTCCATCCTTGGTGTTGTAGTCAGTTCCGTAGACTGTGAGCGCCTGCCTCCTCCCAACAGCCACTTGCTGAACATAGGGCATGAGGTTATTTGGGATACCAGCAGGGTCTTCACCAATGTATCCACTTGGGTGAGCCCCGACAGGGTTGAAGTATCGCAGCAGTATGATCTTCCAGTTAGGGTCTGACTTGTAGAGATCACGGCAGATGTCCTCAATGATAAGCTACACGGATTCACAACAAGACAGATGAAATTATTGTCTGAAGAGACGGTAGCAGAATGGCAAGCAAATAATTTTGCTGGAAGAGAAAGAAATGAAAGAGAAGGGGTACCTTGGTTCTGCCATACGGGTTCATTGCGCAAAGGGGGAACTCCTCTGTGCAGGGCACTTCCTTGGGCCACCCATAGACGGTTGCCGATGACGAGAACACCAACTGTTTTCTCAAGAGAAAAACATGCGCATTTTTCAGCATTCATATTGAAATTCAGACAAAAAATTATCGTTTGGCATTTAGAAATTCAGATCCATAGGCAGCTCTAACCCATACATTTACATTATTGGGGCTGGGTAAATCCTACCTACATGCATGCAGGGCGCAGAGCGGTGTGCAGGTGAATTCAGAACAAGATCCAATTGGCAGTTTGCGGTGCATATTTTAGCACCGAAGAATCGTACTGACGTATATACATCATGGTCCTAAGAGAGCCCAGTACTAAACAGAAAAAGGCTAGATGGGCCTGCCTAGATAAAAGCAAAGCTGGGACCAGCAAAATTAAGGGCAAATCGTGGTGCGTCACGGATGTCATGGCAGCGCGAGCGGCAAAAGAAAGATGGGTGCGTGAGCGTGATGGTCCAGAGCACAAGGCACCGGTATCCTGTGACCCAGCAAATTAAGCAAATGCAATGCAAGGAGGAAGAGGAAGAGGAAGGGGAGGAGCCGAGGAGGAGGAGGCCCAATTAAGCAATAAAGATGAGAGCTAGGTAGGTACCTTGTGGCATCCATGTGCGGCCATCACCTCGAGGAGGGTGATGGTGCCGATGAGGTTGTTGTCGTAGTAGACCAAGGGCTTGTGCACGCTCTCCCCAACAGCTTTCAGCCCAGCAAAGTGAATCACAGCCTCAAACCTGCATCGCAGATGAACGAACGGCGCCATGTCAATAAAAAAACCTCATTGAGGTAGCGTAGCCGTAGCCACCGGAGAGCAGAGACAGCCCACCCGCCCCGCCCCAGGAACAGCAAGTAACCAGCCGCAGGATAAAAACCAAAAATTTAATTTTTTTTCGGCAATCCCAATAATTCCGTGATCACATAGGAATAATTCCTTTTCTCTTCTGGTCCGGTAATGCAAAAAAACAGAGCACTTTTTATATTTACGCATCCTCCCAGACAAAACAAAACATCCATCCGATGATCTGGCCCCATAGCTAGGAACGAAGGAACGAACGAGAAGAAAGAAATGAGCTTTGCCTTCCCCTTCCCCGTAGGTTGGGGATGGGGGGTGGGAACTGGGAAGCAGGAGGAGGATGTTGACCATGCGCAAGTCGAGGTTGGCGGCGTTGTGGGCGGCGAGGTCGGCGACGCGGGCGAGGGCGATCTGGGAGGCGTTGTCGAGGTTGTCGACGACGACGACGCGGAAGCCCTGGTGGAGCAGCTGCAGGACGGTGTGGCTGCCGATGTAGCCGGCGCCGCCCGTCACCAGGATCGTCCGAAGCACCGCGGAGACCATCCTCGTCTTCCTCCTTCCTCCTTGGAGTTGGAGTCTGTGCTTCTTCTTCCTCCTGGGAGTGTGTGCTTGCGCTGACAAGGAACAAGGAACAGGAATAATCCTTCCTCCCACCGCCTCCATATTAGCGCAGCGCCGCGCTGCCCTGCCCTGCCCTGCCCTGCCCACCCACGCAGGCGTTTCCGTGTACGGCTCGATGTGCGCCCTCCATCTGCGCCGTCCACGTGTATAATCAGGCAGGGGTTTCTTAATGGAGGCAGGGGTTTATAATCACTCCCTTCCCTCCTCCTTTACCCACTCCTAAATACTGGAGTACTATTTATTATTATTATATGCTTCCCGGTTATCGGGGGCGGAGGGCCCGTTATGGCAAGATATGGCCCGCGCCATACCTTGGTCCAGCCAGCCCAGGATATCCCCCACTAATATTTTTCGGTTTTGGGCCTTATAACCCCCGCCAGCCCATTCCAGTTCACCAGTTGGTAGGACTCACGCCTCTGCCCTCCAGGCCAAGCACCGAGCGACCCAGGCCCCACTCGCCTCTAGCGCTTCTGCCATTCTGTGATGCACCCCTCTCGAGCGCCCCACGCTCGTTGGCCCCGCCCCCATCCCTCTCGAGCGCCCGACTAGTTAGGGCGTCGCGCCGCTGCCGCCGCCTCCGCTCACCTCCACCCGCCTCCGGGCCTCAGCCCCCCTAGTCGTCCCGTCCCTAGCGGCCACCGGCCAGCGCGAGTAGCGAGCCCCCGCCGGCCGCCGCTTGTGCCCGTCGCGGGCCCGTGGAAGAGGTGGAGGTCGGAGGTGGAGGCGTCGCTAGCAGACCCTTCTAGCCTGGTTTTTTATCCCCTAAAATCATTCTCCTTTATTTTAGCAGAATTTGAAGCATAAAATCCAAACCAATAAAGAAATTTAAAATCCGAACGAACCTGAAAATTTGATATCTAAAGATCTTTGAAATTTGTCCGCAATAGAAAGCTCAAAATCTGGCTGAAAATTTAAAATTATTAAATTTACCTTTTTTGAGACATGGCCAAATTTACATTTGAAATAGACCAATTCTGTCTTTTTTGAAACCTATTCAGATTTTCAACTTTGTAATTTGCTCAAATTTAAATTTGAGCCTGAGGATTAGTCACGAGTACTACTGTGGAGGAGCGAGTTGCTCCGTCACCCAAACCAAACATCATTGCGAGAGTATGTAGGTTCGGTTGCTGGATCGGGTGATCCGAAGACGATTCGATCAGGTAATAGTTAGGCTCCTGAATCACTAACTCTTCTCAAATCACTAAATTCCCGAGGCACGCCATCACTGACTTGAAAGATACACCATGACTGGATCGGAGGTGATCTGAAACTGGAAGAGGATGACAACACCAGGTTCAAGTTCGTTATTCAAATCCCTAATTCTATATTGCAATTAGCATTGTATGTAAAGGATTAGATAAGATGAGCAACGATTAGCCCTCAATTTAAGTCTGCAGATAGTGCCAAGTTTAATTTGTTTGCGAAAAAGTAGGTGGTAGGCTGGTGATCCACAAATTCTACATCTGGTTGATTTCTCCGTCTGGCCAAGTTAATTCCCTATTTAACGATAGATTCCCCTAAAATTGGCAAAAAAAGGTTTGGAAAAAGGTCCGGAACTCTCGCCGGTGTGTGTCAAACCAATTCAAGAGCAAATCGCCGGCTTCCTTTTTGATGAGTGCATAAATCCGATGGACGAGCATCACCACCCTTTTGTTAATAAGATTCCGGAGTCTTGAAAAATACTAGCCAACCGTCGAGGAGCGATGCACGTAAAAGATCCCTATAAAAAGTGTATGTGCACTTATGTACATTGTATAATACTTATGTATAACTAGCTACCTAATACATATTTGTTGTTTAACAAATGAGTAGATTGAAGATTTCATGGCGTGGAGTCCTGGAGTAAAAGAATGGATGAAGATGGGTGTCATCTTTTTTTTTAAATGCAAAAAGATCAAGACTGTGTGGAGATCTTTGGGCCTGGAAGGTTATAGATGAACTTTTAAGAACTGTCCTTCCCCTGCTTATGTTCTTGAGAAAATCTGGAAGAAAAAAGGTAAAGATCAAATTTATATATCTGTTTTGTTATGGGCTTGGTGGTACTACAGAAATAAAGTTGTAGATAACAAGTTTTTATCCCCTAATGACATTGTTCACTTGATAATGTCAAAAGCTCAAGATAGTTTGATGATGCTGTCGAGTGAAGGTGTTAGCGAAAATCTGAATAAAAGTAAAAAATGGGTGCCACCGTGAATGTAATACGCTAGCTCATGATCTTGCCAAATTGGGAGCAAGTGTAAATGACCAGCAGTATGGCTGGACGAATTCTCTGTAAACTCTGAAGATTGTAATTGTTTGACCGTGCCCAAAGCCGGTCTAATGTAATATATGGTTTAGTTTCCCTCAAGAAAAATATATATTTGTTGTAATTTAAAGTTTATTGAATGTTCTTTCGATTTTAGTTATCAACTAACTATGCATCTGCTAATTGCGTTAAATGTGGTTTAGTTAATTGTGACTAAATAAGCGTAACAGATAGGGGTCAAAATATAAATAAATTATATTGCAAATAAAAAATGCACTGTATACACCTCAGTCCCGGTTGGAGCAACCAACCGGGACCAATAGAGTCCCCAGCGACCGCTTCTGAGCATCGCCACGTGCGCACATATCAGTTCCAGTTGGTAGCTAAAACTAGGACTGATAGAAGCTACCCAGCTGCCGCGCCACGTGTATTCGGGGCCGGCCTATCAAGGAGAGATTTAGTCCCGGTTCCTGTAATCTGGAGCAAGCATCAGTCTCCAAGGGCTATCCCGATTCAAGAACCGGGACTGAAGCCCGTTCCCTAGTAGTGTGATGACTACCTATCTACCGATGTTTCATTGCGTATGTTTAACCATGTTCCCTTTTTCACCGACGGTTAATACTAACCAAATAAAATTCAGACATTCGTCCACGTAAACGCGTCGGCTTTATTACAGATTGAAAGATTCACTTACGAATTAATTTTAGTAATCTTAACAATGGCGCGTCCGGGCGCTCTTGCCGCCCTAGTATATAACATGTGCGTTACAAACCCATGGGCACACATGAATGAAGCGTAGAAACGTACGCCTTGGCGCATGTTGTTTTATACTCCACTGTTAAGCTGCAGATTAGGTATCCTGATTCTGATGACCTCCTTAATTATAGCATATTCTGGTTTCAGTTTGGGAGCACCGGCGTGAGAAGAGGCTGGCCGGAGAAGAAGGCCTCTAGGTTACCCACCGCCTGCTCGCGCACGTCCAGCCTCGACTCCGACGTCATCACCGCGGAGTGGGGCGTGAGGACCACGTTGTCCATGGCCAGCAGCTCCGGCGGCACCCTCGGCTCGTCCTCGAACACGTCCAGCCCGGCGCCGGCGACCCTCCCCTCCGCCAGCGCCGCCACCAGCTCCGGCTCGTCGGCGTTGGCGCCGCGGCCGATGTTCACCACCACGCCGCCCTCCCCGAGGGCGTCCAGCACGTCCCTGTTCACGGCGTGCCGCGTCTGGTCGTTGAGCGCGCAGGCCACCACCAGCACGTCGGAGTGGGCGGCGAGGTCGCCGACGGTGGGGAAGTAGCTGTAGGGCGCGTCGGCCTTGGGCTTCCTGGAGTTGTAGCTGATGGTGCAGCCCAACGCCTGCAGCCTCTTGGCGATCCGCGAGCCGATGTTGCCGAGGCCGATGATGCCTACACGCTTGCCACTCACCTGCACATGCACACCCATTGATTCAGACCTGATCAGTTCAATTACACTCTCAAGTCTCAACAGCTGATCAATCTCATTCCACATGGAGAAGAAGCACCCACCCAGCCACCCTCATCGATACAAACCCCTGATCAATTTGATTTGAGAGCATTAATCTTTCTCGCTTCTAGCCAGAAGCTCAGAATGCATGGTACTACTAAACACGCAGTGGAGCCCGAATCACTCAGAATTAAGCTGCCAAGGGCCGGTCATGACGAAATCAGTCATTCCATAGCTACGCATGTGGAATCCAATTTCTTTCACCGAGGATTCTAATTCAAGACAAAAGGCGACAGCATCGCATCTGTTGTTCAAAAATTTGCTTTAATCAACCCATTATACCAATTTCAATCTCTCGGTACATTTTCTACCTCCAATGCATGTATTGCACATACATTTCACTCAACATATACAGGCAGGCATTCAGCACTATCAACCAAAGTCAATGTATCATACTTTCATGTCTTTCTCCTGCCTAAATCATTTTCCACAGTAAATTGTTCCTATGCTGAACCCAAATTGCTCTAAGATTACCCCCCCAAATTAACATCTTTGGAGAATGGCGTATTAGCTTCTAATTATTTTTTTTCCAAAACAAAGCAGAAACTGATTTATATTTCTATTCGTGTAGAATGCTTCCAATTTCATC
The DNA here is from genome assembly GCA_005191435.1 of Raddia distichophylla. NCBI lineage: Eukaryota > Viridiplantae > Streptophyta > Magnoliopsida > Poales > Poaceae > Raddia > Raddia distichophylla. The sequence goes on from SPJY01032630.1 coordinate 30,047, forward strand.
CAAACATACGCGACACTTCAAAGTCTATGACTGTATAGCAAAAGCAAGGTATCAAGAAATGGGCCATCAAGGTTGTGAACCAATTAAGCACCGTGTGTCCCAGTTAAGAATTAAGATCACACTCCCAGTTAAGAATTAAAATCACACTGCATTAGAATCTTGATCGGCAAAAGATAGCTTCTCCCTAAAGATAATATGGATTAAAACAGTATATCTTGATTATTATGAAGCAATGGCTTAATTACTTAATTCAATTCGATCAAAAAAATTGCCTCTTTTTATTTAGAACTGTATCGAAGAAGCAAGAATTGAGGACAGGGACCTTGGAGGCGAGCGGGTAGTCCCCCTTGGCCGGCCAGAGCCCGCTCCGGACGTATCGGTCGGCGGCCGTGATGCGGCGGAGCACGTCGATGACGAGGCCGACGGCGTGGTCGGCGACGTCGACGGAGTAGACGCTGCCGGCGTTGGCGACGACAACGCCGCGGCGCGCGCACTCGGCGAGGTCGATGTGCTCGACGCCGGTGCCGGTGGTGACGACGCAGCCGAGGGTGGGCACGGCGTCGAGGAAGGCGCAGTCAACGCGGACCTGGCCGCCGCCAACGACGAGGGCGGCCCGGGGCGGGTCGGGGGCCGCCGATGCCGCGGCGAGGAAGGCAGGGAGCGGGTCGCCGGAGGCGAAGAAGTCTAGGACGCGGAAGCGCGCCGAGAGCAACGCGTAGAAGGCCGGGTCGAGGCGGCGGAAGAGGAGGACGGTGGGTTGTTGCGGGGCGCCGGCGGATGCCATGGTGGGTGGAACGTCTCGCTCTGCCCGTCCCGTCACCGGAGACCTGTACCATTGTTCAGCCCCATATCTCACCTTTTTATTTTTTTTTCCTAATGTACTCGTAAACGCCCAAATTTTTTTTAATCATTTGCCACTTAAAAGTTGCAACCTATTAACGCTAAAATTACACTCCTTACCAAAGTGTAATCTTAGTATTACCATGTAAATTAACTAAATACACATGCTCATGTACTATTCTTTTTTATTTTTTAAGTCTCCATGTTTGTTTAAGCACTGGTAAGACTAAAATTACACTTGTTAATAATATGCAACTTTAGTAAAGTTATAGTGCAATTCTACCAAAAATCGATTAAGAGATATTTTAATTTCAATCAACTTGCATGAAGTCGGTCCCTTAGAAAATACATGTTGAAACTTGAAATAAATAACTGTTGAAACTTGGAAAACATGTCCCTAAAACTTGACAACATGAGAATTTTCATGTGTACAAGTATAAGTTTTAGCAGTAAAAATTCAAATTTCAGCTGCCAAAAATCAGGCAAGACGTCGGCACCGTCACCGAAGGGAACTAAGGAAAACATTTATTGAAACTTGAAAAAAGCTTGTTGAAACTTTAAAAAACTACTGTTGAAACTTGATAATACAAAAAGTTTAACTAGTACAAAATACAAGTTTTAGCAGGTAAAAAACAAAGTTTTACACATGCATTGCTCAAGATTTAATACAAAAATGGGGATGGACCTTCCAATACAAATTAAAATGGGGACGCACGGGAGAAGGAACCGCACACACCGGCGTCGGCGGACAGCAGATACTCCATGAGAGCATCCGCAGCCGAAGCTGTAAAATAAAGTGTGTACAGATGGAGTGTTTGCTAGAGGAAATGAATCTTTTATAGTGTAGTGTAAAGTGTGAAGAAATTTTAAAGGGATGGATAGAGTGTGCAGTGAATAGTGTTTTAAAGTGTGTCTTTAAAGTTGGGTGATAGTCCTAATGGGAATCATTTGACCTTTCTCATTTGCTAAAACAGTCATGCCTTTTTTCTTGGGTACAATATGAATTGGCCTGATCCACTGACTATCAGAGATAGGATAAAACCTGAACAATGGCAGCGTATTGCCATGGACCCACTCACGTGCATGCCGCTCGAGAGCACGTGTCCCTGTCGATCGGTCGGGCACGTGATCAATAGAGATTCTCTAAGGAAAAACTACCAGTATCCACGGCTTCTACCCTAAATTTCTTCTTAAAACACAATTTCCTCTCTCTACTCATCTTTTTAAAGTTTCTTCACACTTTATACTACACTCTAATGCTTTTTTGGGAGCACAGGGGAGCAAACCCTGGTGCGAAAAATCCTCTACGAAAATTTTTGGTCATTTCATTTCCCTGGGTCTCTGTTCCCTGCTTCCATTCTCCTTCCCCGGCACCTCTCCCCATCTCCGCCCATAGACCAACACTGATGATACCTTCTGAGTGCCGACGATGGGGGCGAGGAGGCAAGAATCTGGCCGATCTTGGCGGTGATGTTCTTCCACAGGCCTAGCATCACCTTGTGCTATATCGATGACAGTGCGTACACAACCGCCTTCATCCGCTCGCGAGTGGAAGGACGAGGAGGCTGCGGCGCAGCCGCACCGCCGGCTCGAGGAGTAGCCGTGCCATGGAGAAGGAGATCAAGCAGCGGGAGTAGACCGAGGAGAAGTTGCGGGTGTCAGATCTTGTGGCGGAGGCGCTCTGGGAGGATTTGACGGCGCGGTGGCGAAGGATGTGGGAGTCCCAAAGCCACCAGCGTGGTGCGCCGCCACCATGGCGGACCACCGGGTACTCCGACAAGCTCCCCCACGCCGCCGCCACTGACGGAGGTGAAAGAGGCAAGAATCTGGTAGCCGGCGACGTGAACGGCCGAGGCAGCAGCATCCTCCTCTCTCACTGGCCATGCGGAAGGTGGAGGTGGTGGAAGTGCCCTCCTTCCTCGCAAGTCACATGGATGGCCGAGCAGCGCCGCCATTGTGGAAGGCACACGGTCAGAATCGAGAGAAATGGGGAAGGATCGAGGGCGGGGCCACGCTTCTGGCAGACCGGGCTCCAGCCTAGGTTGTGGCAAAGCTAAGGCGGCCACTAGGCAGGCTTCCAGCCGGTGCAAATCACCAATAAGCGAACTAAACAGCTAGATGCTGTACGATTGCAATACTAAGGCCCTCTTTGGTTCGCGGTTGGGTACGATATTCTATGGTTGATCTAAACTTTGTCGATTACAGGCTATTTGCTATAACATTTCATAATATCTTTTTGCGACTTTGTAGAGTTTTCCACAAAGATCTCAAAAATATTTTTAAAATATTTTTTAACCTTTTTAAAAATATTTCTAAATGGGCTTACTGTCAGTAGCAAGGCCAAGGCCCAAGTGGCAACTAGCAAGCGGTGATTTCCTACACAAAGCACAGATATCTCGTAGCTACACCTTTTTTTGCACCCGGATCGAGCCGTCATGTGACCGCACGAGGCTATGACTTGGAATTCCCAGTTGCGCCTTCCTGGTTCAACATTTTCTTCTGTCAAGATCCGTCTGCAGTTGGCATGTCTTCAGCTAGAAATCGCGTATCTGTTGAATTTGTTATCTTGCATATTTTAAATCTAGATTTGTTGTTCCTTTTTAATCTAGACAAGGATGACATGCTTACTGTCGGTATAATAAATACCGGGGTATAAAGAGTCCGAACGAAGGCCAGGCGAGGGCCCCACACGTCAGGCGGGCGACCAGATCCCAGCATGTGGGCGAACCCCTCAGGAGCCAGGCGAGGGCCCCACACTTCGGTGGTGGGGTTTGCGTAGGTATATCACCTCTCCTTTCTCACTCGTGGATGAACCGGACAAGAACACTCAAGAACACGCCAGGATTACCCAGCTTGAGGCCCCTAGTGTGGGTAACAGCCCTAGTCATGCTTGCCTTATTGCTGCTTGGGTGTACTGTGGTTCAAACTCAAGGGCCCCCCTTTACAAACGCACCCCTCCAGCCTTTATACACGGATGCTGGATTGGATAAAGGGAAAGGGAAAATACATTTATTGGTCTGGTCACTGTAGCCATCATTCTTCGCAGTCTCTTAGTTTGCGCCGTCATCTCCCCTGCCCCGCTCTGACAATGGGGTAAGTTGGATGGGACAAAGTGGGCCGCTTATCTCGAGCACCTCAATGTTGCGCTCTAGCAGGTGTAAACGGGACGGCTACAGTGTAGCTGACATCACTAGCGGGACGGGCATAATGATGCCATCATATGCCCCACGGGCCCCGTCAGATCTATTCCATTGAATTAAATGACCTGGATTCGGTGCATCCTGGAGAAATCCTTAGCGAGGAAGCTTCGTCCCACCTTCGTCCTGTATCCCAGAAATCGGGGCTCATGCGCCCTCCGTTCCGCTTGTGTGAATGCCCATCTGCTTGCTCACCGGGCCACCACGTGTTCTGGTCGTCCGACACCTAGGGCCTGATCGCCCACCTGCTCGCCTGGCCGCCAGTCACGTGTCTTGGTCACCACCTGGTAGCGGGGCTTGTGCACCCTCCTGCTTGGGTTGGGTAACTTAACCTCTGCGCGCTTTCCTTCTAATATCACCATGGGTCCCACCTGACAGCGGCGGAAAGGGCACCCCGGTGTTGTACACACCGATAGTAGCCCCCTGGACCACCCTGGGGTGCTGGCTTTTTTTTACAGAGTTGAAACATCACCTTTGAAGCTACCACGACCCAGAAGGGTCCCACCATTTTCGGCGTGAAACGACGCACACCCTCTCCAATCCTTCTGCAACTCCTCGAGAACCGCCGTCATGCGCGGAGGACGAGGGCGGCGTGGAGATCGTGGCCAAGCGCTATTCACGTTTTCTTCAAAAATAGATATGTCCACTGCTTTCCTAGGAAACCAAATCACCATATCCCCGCCAAGGGTTTGAGCCGCCTCTACTCCTCCTATAAATAGACGTTGAAGCCGATGTGACTTGGGCTTTTTTACTCGCAATCTTGCCATCCTCGCCACCAAGCCTCTGCAATCCTTTGCTTTCTAATCTTAGCCACAAAAATCCATCGCGCCGCTGCAGCTAGCCTCCACCGTCTTGTCGGCGCCTAGCAGAGATCATGACTTTCATCTAGGCGATGATGGCGGGGCAAGTCCCACCATATTCTGATTTCTTCCTCGCCTTCCTCCACTTCTATAGCATCCACCAGATCCACCTCACCCAATTCCGTACTGGCCTTGCCGTTTTCGCCCACCTCTGCTCGATGTTCATTGGGGTGGCAGCCAACCTTCTGCTCTTCCTCCACTTCTACACTCCGACGTGGTGGGAAGCTGCCACTTCCGCCTCCGCGACGGCGCTGCCATCCACTAACCCCCCCCCCCTTCGATACAAAGTCCAATTGGAGGAGCTGGATGAGCGAGTGGCTATATGCCACCGCTGACAACAACCTTGATGTGCTGCAGATGCCACAAGGACCGGCGAAGGCCACCGACAACTGGAACTCCCTAGTCGAAGAGACTATGGAGTTGCGGGCCATGGTTCTCCGCGTCGACTAGCTTCGCAGCGTAGGGTGACCGGGGCCCTTGTCGTCACAGACTTCCTAACCCGCCGGATCAACCCCCTGCATCGACATGATCGCATCGTCTAGTAGTATATAGGCGATGATGACATCACCCGTACGCATCTCGGCTGTAAGTCTTGAACCTTGATATGTTTAGTGTTCGTCGCTTTCTTTTATCTTGAATTTTCTTTGTCTTCTTGACAGGCGCTGGAAGCTTGAGCAAGAGCACCCTCAGGAAGTGGCTGGGCATTTTGCTCCCTCAGGTGCCGAGCAGCCTGGTGTTCCCTGTTGGCGTCGCCCCATTGTGCTCTATGGCCTCGCAGAAGCGCCTCACACTCGTCCAGACGCTCCCGTCCATAAATGCCACGAGCCTGGCCGTGGCGCCGCCTCGCGGGCCCCGGGTGATTTGGGTCCAACCCTCCGCATGGACCGCGCCGCTGGAAAGGGGCCAGTTGCAGACGACACTACAGACCCTAAGAGGCCTCACACCAAGGCCCTGGCGCCAGCCTCCGCTCCCACCGGCATCTCCGTCAAGTCTGCGCCACCCCGTTCCACCAGGCAGCCGAGCGCAACGGGAGGGGACCTTGATCGCAACGCCGTCGGCCGAAGCCTCAGGACTGGAGCCCTGCCACTTTCTCTCAACTGGTCACACTGGTCGCCCAACTGTGCGTGGCCAGTGACCAACTGGACGCCCACGCCGCCAACACAACCCACCAAGCTACCCAACACGCCCAACGAAGGTTGACGAAGGTTTCTTCGAGGTCGCCGGGTAGCCCTTCGCTCCTCTTGGTCTTCAACACCAGATCATCGATGTAAACTTCTAGGTTTCTTCCAATTTGAGGCCGGAAGGAGATATGCATGGCACGCTAGTAGGTTGGGCCAGCGTTCTTTAACCCAAAGGTCATTCTACTATAATAGTACACGCCCATTGGGGGTTACAAAAGCGGTTTTTTCCTCATCCTCTTCTGACATACTAATCTGGTGGTACCCAGAGTACGCATCCAAAAAGAATAACAACTGGCACCCCGCAGTGGAGTCTACTATTTGATATATGCGGGGCAGAGGGTACAGGTCCTTCGGGCAAGCCTTGTTGAGGTCGATGTAGTCGACGCACTTCCTCCACCTCTCGTTGGACTTCTTGACAAGCATGGGGTTAACCAGCCACTCGGGATGAGCGACTTCCTTGACAATGCCCGCATGCATCAGCTTCTCCACCTCTTCTCAAATGGCTTCCTGGCGCTCTGGTGCCTGCCTTCGGACCTTCTGCCGGACTGGGCACACTCCTGGTAGTGCCACCAGTCGATGCTCAGTCACCTCCCTGGGGACCCTGGTCATATCAGATGGTTACCACACAAGCACATCCGAATTTGCCCGAAGGAGGGTGACGAGCGCGCCGTCCTATTTGGCGCCGGGATCGGCGCCCATCTTGATGGTCTTCGTGAGCTGGTCCTCGTCCAGGGAGACAACCTTGACCTCGCTGAACAAACTTGATGGTCTTCGCTTGAGGAGCCCCGAGTTGGTAGCGCGAAACGACAGCGCGCAGGCGGCTCCGGCAAATCTAGAGTCATGTTGTAGCATCGCAGAGACTTCGGCCTGTCTAACATGACAACACTGGGACCTTGTGGCCCCGGCATTTTTACCACCATGTACACATAGTGGGTAGCAACCATGAACCTGGCCAACACCAGTCGGCCAAGCAGGGCATTGTACGAGAGATCGAAATCCACTACTTCAAAATAGACCACCTCCGTATGGTAGACGTCCTCCTCCCCGAAGGTGACGAGAAGACGGATCCACCCCAGAGGTATCGATTCCGCCCCCCTATGTGATGCCATAGAACGGGAGGGCTGGAAGCTGCTCGCGCTCCAGAATCAGTAATGCTTCGAACGCCTTGGCGGACAAGAGGTTGATGGAACTCCCTTCGTCCACTAGCACTCGCCTAAGATTCACGTTCCTGATTATGGATGAGACCACAATTGGGAGGTGCCCTAGGCCGGTAGTGCTCTTAGTGTAGTCGGCCTAACTGAAGGTGATCAGCACCTCCAACCACTTCAGCAACCTACTCGCCCCCGGGCTTGGAACGGTAGCACATACCTCCCTCATCAGCAGCTTGAACTACCTGTTGGAGGCATAGGTGGCTGAGCCACAGTGGATGTACGCCACCGTATGATCCATCCACTGGAAAGCCAATCGGGCAGGTCCTTCGTCTTCGTCACCACTAGGAAGGCGGCACTCCTTGAGCTGCCTTTCCACCAACTGCGACATGACCTGGCAATCCGCCACGTCATGGGCGTTGGATTTGTGGTTGGGGCAATATTCCTTGCCCCGTCCATCCTCACGTTAGTCGCCCCGCTGTCGACGGCCATTATCACGCCGATCACGGCGATCTCCCCGCCGATCACGGCGGTCACTCTACCACATCTTAGCAAGCCTCAGAGGCCTTGCGCTTCTTCTTCTTCTGTCCCTAGAGCCGGAGCCCTTTGAGGTTCCAATCTCTCCTCCACCGCCGCCACGTACCTTCTTGGACACACGCTCACAGGCCTCCACCGCCTAGGCACACTTGTGTGCTAAGGCAAACAGCTCGGAGGTGGAGGTAATGTTGCGGGTGGCCATCTTCTCTAGCATCTTGCGATCCTTTACAGCCCTCCGGAAGACGATGATGACCGCTTGGCTGGATATCTTGGAGATAGTGTTACGGCAATGGCTGAAGCGCCGGATAAACTCCCACAAGGACTAACCCTTCTTCTGCTCTAGGGCATGAAGATCATCCTCCACCCTCGATTGGAAGTAAGAGCCATGAAAATTCATGACAAACTTGTCACACAGATCCTCCCACGAGCCTATCAATGCTCACGGGAGATTAAGCAGCCAAGAACGGGCGAAGCCCGTCAAGACCGTGGGAAAATAATTAGCCATGACCTTCTCGGTGCCGCCCGCAGCCTGCACCACCGTGGTGTAGATCTGTAGGAACTCCTCTGGGTTGGTTGTGCCGTCGTACTTCTCCATGGATGCCGAGCGGAACTTCTCCAGCCACGCCTCACAGCGCAACCGGGAGAGAACGCCTTGAATCAAACACCTTAAGGGCTCAGCGCCACTCATCGGAAACTCGGCAAGACTCGGAGGATAAGGAATCCCCCTCGTCACTGTTGGAGTGGCCTCCGAAGCTGGAACTCACTAGCTCTGAGTGATCCCGCGCCCATACGCGATGACGCTGCATCTCGTCACGTAGATAGCCGCTGCGTCGCTGACGGCGCTTCTCCAAGTGAGTCCTGAGGTCTTCTTGGCACCCCTCCTCCTTGGGAGGCGCTCGCGACTGTACATGGGCTGGTGCACGGCCCTCCGAGCGAACGGTGTCTGCACCCTGGACACCCTTTCCCTGGCTCCAGACACCATGACCAGAGCACGCTTGGCTCGGTCGGCTTGACACCTGCGTGTGCTCCACACACGACCTTGATCGGACTGCTCCAGAAGCATCTGACCACCCAGATGCCTCCACACGCTCCTGGGCTGCGCCCATGAGACATGCAATGTTCCGCAGCCATGGCTTGGCGAGGGTATCCCCCGCCAGTTCTACTGTAGGATGATCCAGGACCATGCGGACGACATGGAGATTCTGGTTATTAGCCATCATTGTTCCCAGTCTCTTAGTCTGCGTCGCCGTCCCACCTGCCCATGCTCTCACGGCAAGTTGGATGGGACAGAGCGGGCCGCCTATCCCGAGCTCCTCAATGCCGTGCTCTAGCTAATGTGAATGGGACGGCTACAGTATAGCTGGCATCACTAGTGAGACAAGGGTAATCATACCATCAGACGCCCCACGCGCCTGTTAGATCTGTTCCATCGCAGTAAATGACTTGGATTCGGTGCATCCCGGAGAAATCCTTAGCGAGTAAGGTTCGTCCCACCTTCGTCTTGTATCCCTGACAGCGGGGGCCACGCGCCCTCCGTTTCACTTGCTGAGTGCCCATCCGCCTGCTTGCCTGGTCGCTACGTGTCCTGGTCGCTCGACGCTTGGGGCCTGATTGCCCACCTGCTCGTCGAGCCACCACTTGTCCTAGTCACCCCTGCTTGGGGCTTGATCGCCCACCTGTTCGCCGGGCCACCACGTGTCCTGTTCACCACCTGGTAGTAGGGCATGTGCATCCTCCTGCTCAGGTTGGGTAACTTAACCTCTGCGCGCTTTCTTTCTAATCTCACCATGGGTCCCACCTGACAGCGGGTGAGAGGACACCCCCAATGTTGTACACAACGACACCAGGGTTTATCAAAATCCTGTCTCCACCACTGAGCTACTCTATCTAAAAGAAGTTTACTCCTGTATTATTCCTCCCGGAGATAATGCTTAGACACTGTTCTATAAACATGTGTTATTCCTCAATTAAGCTCTAGTTGGTTATCTTCCTCCAAGTAAAATAGAAAGAGGGCGATTTAAAAGAAAGAAGTGATCATGGCAAGGTAAAAGCTGTTATAATGAGTTATTTTTTAGAATGTACCTATGCATGAAAGGGTCAATAGTAGCACATGTTAAAAGTTTGTACCGTTAGACCTATTTGCTAATTTTCTGACATGTATGTCTATCTGCATGTTTGTCATCTAGTGGGTCTTACTATCATTTTGTAAGGCTCGCCCAAAATAAAGAAAAAATTATTGGATTTTTTCATGTATGCCATTATTAAGTGTGTGGGTATCATAATGGCCATTATAAATTCACTATTATTGAATATGCCATTCTTTTCCGAGGTGTATTTCACTGATGCCATTGCGGAGGATTTTTCGCATACACGAGCTACAAATACGATAGAAAATACACCCTAACTAGCGGGACCCGCATGTCATCCTCTGATGGCTTCTTCTTTCTTCCATCGTCCTCTCTCTCTCTCTCTCTCTCTATCCTCTAGTCTAATCCATTGGGGAGCCACCATGGCAACCTTCGCGGTGAGCTTCGACGATGGTAGACACGATGGCTCTCCGGCAAGGGGCTGCTGGCAGCAAGGTGGAGAGCAGCGGCATGGCCGAAGGAGGAAGGTGGTGACCTTTTGCCTGTTGGTGGAGAAGGGCACCGTGTGACGTAGGGAAGAGGAGGTCGCGGCCGCCGTGCGCATCGGCGTGAGGGGGGTGCTCCGCCGCGGGCGCCGCGAGGAGGAGAGGGGGGGGGGCACCGCCGCAGTCGTTCAGTGGAGAAGAGGACGTGTGCCTTGGGGAAGAGGAGGCCGCCGCCGTGTGCCTTGGGGAAGAGGAGGCCGCTGCCGCGGGCGCCACGCAAAGAAGGATGGGGGGGGGGGCGCCGTCGTCGATGAAGGAGAGAGGTGTTGTAAAAATTGACTGTGATATCTTCATTATCAGCAAAAAATGTATATTAACTGTGACTATGTTTATCATACCGTTTGTGAATCATCTGTGATAACAAATTGATCATTGAAGCTGCAGACAGTTTCCAGGCCAATTTCTCCTCCTAAAGTTATCTCTGGTTAGCACAACATTAGTATGGATAAACTAGGCATTTTTTTAATTTTCATAGGCATCTTACATCACCAAATTTTTTTTGCACAATTCATCCATAGGGGCATTTGAAACAGTTGTGAATTCATATAGTGCAGAAACTGAAAAACCTTTTTATTTATTACCACCAGCAAACCAAGAGATGCAGTCAATTCCGTCAGAATAATTAAATCCTCTACAACTGTTAACTATATTATTCCAGATCTTATAGTCTGACTCAGGAAGCCATCTTCTGAAATCAAGATTCTGGTCACGTTGCACTAGCTTGACCCACATAAATGTTTACTATATGTACAATCCCCACATTACTGAGACTATATATATTGATTTCCCACACCTCAATTGAATCCTGGTTGAGGTGTGGAATTCTCTTAGCAACCAAGCAGAGCAACCAATGTGTGTCGATCTCCAATCATTTATCCCTAAATATTGGAAACGTTGGTCGGAGAAGAATGAAACCACTCAATCTCCGACCATCATACATCAGAATTCAGTTTGACATTTGCTCCTGTCCATTGGTTTTGTTCACTCATGTAGTCATGTGAATGAATATGTGGAACCACATGCCGACATTGCCACAGAGAAGGCCTGGATGAAGTGATGCAAGAGGATAACTGCGGGCTGCTGGTCCGTGCGCACAGAGTCCACATCAACTGTAAATACAGTTGCACTATCCGCAACATTTTCTGTTGCCTTCAGTTATTTGCCGGATTTGCTACAGAAGTACACTTGGCAATGCTAAATGTGGCAAGCACAAGTTTAACTCTACGCAGGTTACATTCAAATGCTAGTATATGATATTAACCGAGTTGGCAGTGTGCTATGTTTAAGAATTGGTCTGAGTTTTACTAATTTGGAAGCACAGGCGTAAGCAGTGGGTTGCCCGCGAAGAAGGCTTCCAGGTTACCAAGCATCAGTCTGCACAGGTCCAAGCTCGACTCCGCGGTGAAGGCGGCTTCATGAGCTGTCAGGACCACACTGTCCATGGAGAGCAGCTCTGCCGGCACATCAGGCTCCTTCTCGAAGACGTCGAGGCCTGCACCCGCTATCTTCCCTTCCTTGAGCGCCCTGACCAATTCTGCCTCGTCGACGTTCCCTCCACGGGCGATGTTGATGAGGATGCCATCCTTCCCTAAGGCGTCCAACACATCCTTGTTTACAATATGCCGCGTCTCATCGTTCAGTGCACACGCGACGATGAGCACATCGGATTCAGCAGCAAGATCGCGAACGTTGGGGAAATACTTGTACGAGACAGACTCCGTTGGTCTTCTGGAGTGGTAGTATATCATGCAACCGAACGCCTCCAGTCTCTTTGCGATCAACCAGCCGATGCTCCCCAATCCGATGATGCCTATGCACTTGCCACCTAGCTGTTGCGAGCATTGCGACGGAGTTTGGCATTGTCATTTATTTTATGGATAAGCTGAGGTAAAATATTATATGGTCAGAATGTATATATGGTCAGTCAGTTATCATGGATAAATGAACATTGCCATTCAAACATCAACAGACTAAACAGATTTTTAGATAATATAAAAAAATGTTGCAGCCTCAACAGTACAGGATAAGACAACCTAAACAGTTAGATGCATTGTTCGTGCGTCAAAATCAACACAAGGCTTTAATTTTGCTCTCAGTTCTCGCAGTTTTTGAGTGATTATGGAAATAACTGGAGCAAAACCCAGAAGAAAAGCTAGGTATTTACAGGGAAAAAGATTATCTCTGAGACTCTGAGACTTGACACTGTATCTGTGCTACTCCAATGGCAGAGCAAGAAAAACTCACCTTTGAGCCCAGCGGGTAGTCCCCGCGCACCGGCCACAGCCCGCCCCGGACGTACCGGTCGGCCGCCGATACTCGCCGGACGACGTTGATCAGAAGGCCGACGGCGTGGTCGGCCACGTCCGGGGAGAAGACCTTGCCGGCGCTGGCAACGACGACGCCGCGGCGCGCGCACTCCGCGAGGTCGATGTGGTCCACGCCGGCGCCGGTGGTGACGACGCAGCTGACGGATGAAGCCGCGTCAAGGAAGGCGGCGTCGACGAGGATGGCGCCGCCGGCGACGACGACGGCCGCGCGCGGGGGCTCGGGCTCCGCGGCGGAGGCGGCGAGGAAGACGGGGAGGGGAGCGCCGGAGGCGTAGAAGTTGAGGACGCGGAAGCGCGAGTGTAACTCAGCGGCGAGGAGGTCGTTCTTGCGGCGGAGGAGGAGGACCTTTGGCTTGCCGCCGGAGGAAGGAGTCACGGTGGCGGTGACGGCGGATGCCATCGCCCGCGATAAGGGGACCGGATGCTGGATGTTCATCGCACCCACCGGCTCTTTCCTTGGGGCCATTGTATTTTTGCCACCCAAACATTGGTCCTTACTCCTTAGCTACAGATGGATCCACATATGTCATACATAGAGAATAACAAAATGGTAAGCGTTCATCTAATATAGTGATAAAAAACAATTTTGCTCCCTTTTCTTTAAGTTCTTTCTCTCTCCTTTTTTTTTCCTTTTTGTTCTTTACCATTTTGTCGTTTTATCCCACCGTATAGGTACAGATGGACCCACATGTCATACATAGAGAATAACAAAATGGTAAGCGTTCATCCAATATAGTGGTAAAAAGCAATTTTTTCCCTTTTTCTTTAAGTTCTTTTCTCTTTCTTTTTTTTTTGCTCGCTCGTTCTTTTCATCTTTTTGAGAGCCTTTTCTTTTCTCTTTTTTTTTTTAGTAAAAAGGGGCAGGGGCTCTGCCGTTTCATTAAGAGGAAAGCAAGCTGTACAATTTACAGGAGGAGACTGGGAGGGATAGGAGCTGTACAATTTTCTCTTTTTCTCTTTTTCTTTTCTCTTTTTGATGATATATTTGAGTATAACTTTGGGATTTGAAAGCTGATGGACGTTCCAAGGATCCTACGTCAAAAAGAGCAATACGATGGAGTATTTTTTAAAAAACAGAAGCACGATAACTTTTGACGGCGTGTTCATCGCTCAACCACTGCGGATCACACCCCTGGTCAGATTTCTTGTCTTGCTAGCCTATCGGCCGAGCTTGATTCGATTGAGCGCTGGACGCAGCAAGGAGCAACACACGGGGATTACCCAGGTTCGGACCCCCTCGCGGGTAACAGTCCTACTCCTGCTGAGCCTTAGCTCTTTGGTTGTGGTTGAATGGAATGTGCTTACAGAGTGTTTCGAACGCACCAATGCTAGTGCAACATAACGTTACCTCACCCCCTCTCCCCTCTCTCTCCACCCCTTTTATACAAGCTTTGAACTAGCGGAGAGAGCCGAGGGGGTAGGCAGTACAGTACCCTTGGTACAGTAACAAGACACGACAGGAGAGACGAAAACGTGCCGCCGCTGCGTCGCGCGGCGCCGCCCTCGCGTGCTTTGCAAGTGGCCACTGACCCGCACAGTCACACCAGTGAGGCTACGGGTGGGGCCCGGTCTGCTCCTCCTGACGCGGGCGGCCATCTCAAGCAAACCTTCTCTCTGCCGGTCAATTCTTCTGCGCCACAGTGACAGCCGCTCAGACTGGCAGGGGTCACTGTAGCGGTAATCATGTCTTCAGCTGTCTATCCGCGCGTGATGTCGCATTAAATGCGCTCGTCCTTCGCAGCAGGGGGAGCCTTCGACCAGAAGACTCCTTTCGGGATGTTCCCTGCCACGCGGGCCCCACCTGACGCGTGGGACCCTCGCCTGGTCTTCAGAGGGGGCTCGCCCACGCACCCGCCTGGCGCGTGGGGCCCGCTCGATACGCCGCGGGGCTCGCCCACACGCTGGGGTCTGATCGCCCGCCTGACGTGTGGGGCCCCCGCCCGGCGCCCTGAGGGGCTCGCCCACGCGCTGGGGCCTTGCTCGCCCGCCTGACACGTGGGGCCCGCTTGATACTTTCAGGACTCTTTGTACCCCGGTATTTATTACACCGACAAGGCTCGAGCAGGATTAGGGCTGTTACCCGATCAGGGGGCCCGAACCTGGGTACTCTGGGTGTCTATTCTTGGTCCGAGAGCCGTCCGCGAGAGGAAAGGAGTGTCCTGATCGTGCACACCCCCACAGCCGAACCACCGGATTTGGTCCCGGAGAACCTGTTGGCTGAAAAACACGCCGACAACATTCAATTACGTAAAATTTTGTGTGGGTGCCTAATACTTGATATAAAGTTGCCGAAAATTTATGGGGGTGCTCCAGCATATTGGACAACTCCCTAGATCTGCCTGCACTGTGCCAAACAGTTGGAAGAGCAATTTATGCCATTTTTCTTGCCTTTTCTCAGAATTTTTAAAGGGTGTGTTTGGTTCATGGCTGTCGGCGTGTTTCAGCCAACGGGTTCTCCGGAACCTAATCCGGTTGTTCGGCAATGGGGGTGTGCATATCCGGCTCACTCGTCTCCTCTCCCTTCGGCAAAAGAACACAAGAACAGACAATTAGTTTTACCCAGGTTCAGGCCCCCTGATCTGGTAACAGCCCTAATCCTGCTCAAGCTTCTTGCAATATATGAACTGGCTAGTTTTTGGAGGGTTCGATCTCAGGATCGATCCGGGAACCCTTTTACA
>SPJY01032630.1:46177-105779 GCA_005191435.1 Raddia distichophylla
AACAAGACAGAAAAGACAAGACAAGACAAGCTATAAGATCAAGACAAGACAATAACCTAGGTGCACCCTGTCATGACCAAGTGTCAAAGTCCCTAGAAGAACCCGGATGCACAGTCGCTGCCAGACGGCGTCCGATGGCGGTTAGGAAAGCGACCAAACACTTGGCGGACACAGGAGGAGAGCACAGCGCACTCCATCGGACGGCGTCCGACGAACTGTCGGACACGTCCGATCAAGGTGAAATTTCACCAGATTCGTCCTTCGGACGACGTCCGATGAGAACCGGACGACGTCCGACAGATCGAGCTGGATCTCGCGAAAATGAATCTGAGCCGTCCATCTTTAAGGGTTTCACCTTGTGCCTATAAATAGGGGCTTGGAGCATGGGAGAAACTTGAGAGAGGCTCATTTGCAATCCTAGCCACCTTTCCCAAGTGAGAGAGCTCCTCCCATGGTTTCCCTTCCACCTAGGATTCCATGTTCTTGAGAGATTGAGTGGGCGAAGGAGTGAGGAAGAAGAAGAGAGCATTCCCTAGTCTCCTCCTCGTCATCCCCAAGGTTTGTGCCCTCTCCCATGGTTGTCTTGCCATCCTCCATGGTGGGATGAGGGTTGAGTGAGTTGTGGTGTCTCCGGTCTTGTGCTCTTGGGATTCTTGCTACCGGGAGACGTCGTCATCGCCAAGCTCCATCAACCGTACCACAAGCAAACCCTTCTTCGTGAAGGTCATCGTGCTTCCCACGGTGCTTCCTCTCCGTTCGTCGGGGTGTGCAAAGCCCGCCATCGCGTCGGCGGCCACCTTGCTTCCCAAGGTGCTCTTCTCCATTGCGTCGGAGATGTGCTAAATCCTCGGTGTGCTCGAGGTCGGCTTCGCTTGTGAAGTCGGTGTTTCGGGGTCCTTCGCGTGTGGAGGCTGCCGATTCGTGTGAAGGTTTGGAGCTCGCCTACCATGTGTTGGTGAAGAGCTACCACGAGTGGATTGAGGGTTAGGGACGAGAGAGTCCCGACTTCTCTGTGTGAGAAGTTTCCTCAACGGAGACGTAGGTGTTCATGTGTTGAGCACCGAACTTTGGTAAAAAGATCGGTTTGCGTCTCTCTGCCTCATTTACTTACCGCATCTTGATATCCACTGTCTGCGAGTGCCTTCGTACCTCCTATACTTGTGTTTTAATTGCTTCCGTCTACTAGACTTGTGTAGGATTCCATGCGCTAGCTGTGTGCCTTAACTTGCCTAAGTGACTAAGTGCAACAAAAGAAAAAATTGAAATAGTCCGATTCACCCCCCTCTCGGCCTTAGGTTCCTTCAGCGCGGCAGAGCTTCCGGGTGCGCGAGCAAGACGACGAGCAGGGGACGGGGAAGAGAGCAATAGGGAGAGCGAGAGCGAGAGAGAGAAAGAGAGAGAACCGAGAGCAGAGACGCGCCCGCGAGGGGAAGAGGGAAAACGACGGGGAAGAGGGGTCTGACCGGTGGGGCCCGTCGGTCAGCGAGGGTGAGGGAGAGACGGGGCGCGGGCCCGTCCGACCAGTGGCGGACGCTGCTGGCGCGAGCTGGGCCCGGGAAGTGGGCCGCGCGGGGGAGAACAGAGGCGGGAGGAGAGAGCTGGGCCGGGGAAGACTCGGCCCGAGAGGAGAAGAAGAGGTTTTTATTTTCAAATATTGTTTTTCTCTTTTCTTCTTTCCAAAAGTTTTACAATATTTATTTCAAATACTTTTCCCTTTTCACAGGATTTATAAAACTTCCGCATGGAGGGAAAAATGCACAGGCTTGCTTTGGCATAAATTAGCTAAAATTTTATTCGATGCAAAATTACTAAACATGATTTTCAAAATAATTAATGCCAAATTTTGATTTGAAAATTTGGGATGTTACAGATGGACGAGCTATTGGGAATGCCTTCGTTCAAACATACACAAAATACGAGAATTGATTCACAATGCAAATCCTAGATAATCGCACTCCGCTTTTATATAAGGCATAGTTTAAATTTAAGGCATGCATATGAATTTAGTAATGTTCTTCCTTGTCTACACTTATTTAATATACTCCATAAATCTCCCTCATGCAATTATAAACATCTCTAATCACATGATGTTTTCTCTCATATTTTAAAGTATTTCCAAAAGGAAAACTATATATATTACACCCTAAATTATCACACTCCGTCTACATATATAACCCCTAAATGAAACCAGACATTTTACCCCTAAAACAATAAAACTGGCGCAAATAACCCCCTGGGGTGGTTTTGAAGGTGGTTTCACCACTGTGGCATGGAAGATGACATGTGGCACGTGACATGGCACATGGGCCTATATGTAAGAGACTCTCTCTCTCTCTCTCTCTCTCTCTCTCTCTCTCTCTCTCCCCCCTTTACCATCTCTCTTGTCCTCTCTTTCTTCTTCCCCTAGACACGCATGTCTTGTGCCATTTCCCTTGTACTTCCGTTCCTTGGTATCATACTGCCATTGTCTAGGCTAACCTCGGCCTCGACCCTTGATAGTCGGATCCGCCGGTGAAAAAGAGGAGCAGCACGACAATAAAGTTATGCAATAAAGTTTGGAGCTTGTATTATTTCGGAATACAACTGAAATACTTGACAGTTGTATTTTTGAGAATCTTCCAAGGTCCCCACAAAAAGGGTGTCATAGCCTCACTTACCTGTAGGATAACCTTTAAAAGGAATATTTATTTTTAAAATATTTTAAAATCTCTTATAATATTTTTAAAGAAAACTTATCCCTTTTAAAAAATTGTAAAATAATTTTTGTAAACTTTTCTTGTTTCAAATAAACTCATCTTTTCAAAAAAGTTTTGAAAAATAAATAAGGTTGTAGTAGTAGTAGTAGTAGTAGTAGTAGTAGTAGTAGAGTAGCAGCAGCAGCAGCAGCAGTAGTAGCAGAGTAAAATCGTCACCAAAATTCCTATATAATTACACTTCCAAACTAGGGTATCCGAAATCTTCAATGCAAAATTCCTTATCTCAGTTTTATTCATACTAAGTTCTTATCTTTATTCTATGCTATCTCTTATCTAAAATTCAACTATTGATTTGTAACTACTTCTTAAAATAATATTTTTATGTCAAAAGACTACCCAATGGCCGAATAAACAAGCAACACCGATAGTAGAAGAGGCCACCACAATTATAGGCATGTCCATAACCATAAGGGTGGCTCTACCCATGATCTCTTCTTCTTCTTCTTCTTCTTCTTCTTCTTCTTCTTCTTCTTCTTCTTCTTCTTCACAATATCCGCAAGGAGGAGGGGAGCTGCGGCGGATTGGGGTGCGGAGTTGCCAAAATGGTGAGAGGAGAGCAAGAGAGAAAAAGGAGGAAGGTCATTAAGTGGCAGTTTGATTGTAAATTTGAAAGGGGCATTTGGGTCATTTCAAGCTAAAAATGATATGGATGCAATAGATTTAAAATTTGGATTTGCTCGGGCGGCAATTCACTCGCCCAGGCGACTGCCTCCCTTGCTCACCGGCGCAGGTAATTTGGGGGGAGGGGGCAGCGATAGGGGGAGGGAGAGAGGGGAGAGCACCTATGACTGCTGCCATCTTCCTCCTCGCCGGCGTCCACCACGCCGCCTTCATCTTTGTCCGCAGCGACCGTCGTGCCGGGTTAGGGTTCTGGGTTGAGGGTGGGGATCTCCATGCCGCCGGGCTTAGAGGGATGCCTGGGGAAGGCGGTGGCCTGGTGATTGAAGGATGGCTAGGGAAGGTGGCGGCGTGGGGCGTGTGTGTGGAGGAGGAGCAGAAATTTTAGGGCGAGACTAAGAGAGAGAGAGAGAGAGAGAGAGAGAGAGAGACGCGGGGAGAGACACGTCACAAGGAGAGGTAGGGGGAGAAAAGAGAGGGGGAGGGGAGATCTGGGCCATTGGATTGAGATCCAATGGCCCAGGCCCAGAAAATCGACTGGGCAGCCATATAAGGACCCATTCACTTGTGAGAGAGTCAATCCCTTTAAAATTACGATGCCATCGGCGATAGTACCAGCTTTATAATGGTAAAAACATGAACATGTTACAATGGGATGCATACAAAAATACCTTTGTAAAAAAACCCTAACAAATAAAGAAAAACATATATATATATATATTTATGGACAGAATGAACTCACAAGGAAACCATTCAATGGACGCCACAGCAGTTACCGGCAATTCTCTCAATTAATTTCCGCTTACATGCATGCCGTTCGTCGCCAGCAAACTGTATGTCGCCACCCTATTCCTCTATAATGGTAAAAACTTGAAAGGGGCACGTTGCAATGGGATGCATACAAAAATACCTTTGTAAAAAACCCTAACAAATAAAGAAAAACACATATATATATTTATGGACAGAATGAACTCACAAGGAAACCATTCAATGGACGCCACAGCAGTTACCGGCAATTCTCTCAATTAATTTCCGCTTACATGCATGCCGTTCGTCGCCAGCAAACTGTATGTCGCCACCCTATTCCTCTGTGCACCACACAGTGTCGTCATCCGTCTCGGCTAATCCCTTGATTAATTACGACACTAAGTCACTAGCCATAAGCAGAATCGAGCCGGCTCACACTAAGCAGCCGTGTGCGTACAGATGTCGTCACGATGACAGTCTCTCTCTGGCTCTCTCTCTCCTAATCAATGAATAATTCAGGTTATATCAGTTTCTAGTCACTCACTGACACGCGGGTCATGCTGTAAAATCTCCCTCTAATTAATCGCTAGCCTGGGCTAATTAGACCCTAATTCGCCCGTGTCGTCTCTCTCCAGGCTTCATCTCCCTCTTCAGTTCTAGTCTATGCAATAAAAATTATTTAAGAGTGTCGTGTTATAAAATCTCCCTCTAATTAATCGCACGGCTCGGCTAATTAGCTCGAACCCTAATCGACTCGTTTCGTCTCTTTCTTCATCTCTCTCTTCAGTTCTCCTCTATAAAATACTCGGCTTCTTGTTTAGGTCGCTTCATCTCTTTCTTCGGAGTAGTAAAAACCACGAAGCGAGCGAGCTCGGCTTCTTGTTTAGGTCGATCTGCGGCTGCGGCTGCGGCTCCGGCTAAGCTCCAGAATAGAATCTAGATCGGTACAGCCATGAAGCGCGGCGCGGCGCTCCTCCTTGCCGCCGCCGTGCTGCCCCTCTTCTTCGCCGGCGCCGTGCGCGGCGACGGCGGCGATGACGGCTGCGGGAGCTCCGACGCGGCGGAGCACGACAGGGCGAGGGCGACGCCGCTCAAGATCGCGGCTTTCTTCTCCATCCTGGCAGCCGGGGCGCTGGGGTGCGGCCTGCCGGTGCTGGGGCGGCGCGTGCCGGCGCTGCGGCCGGAGAGCGACCTCTTCTTCCTCATCAAGGCGTTCGCCGCCGGGGTCATCCTCGCCACCGGGTACATCCACATACTCGCCGACGCGTTCGAGAACCTCACGTCGCCGTGCCTCCCCGACGGCGGGCCGTGGCGGAAATTCCCCTTCGCCGGGTTCGGAGCCATGGTCGGCGGCATGGGGACGCTCATCGTCGACACCGTCGCCACGGGGTACTTCACGCGTGTGCACATGAAGAAAGACGCCGCCGCCGCCGCCGCCGCCGCCGCAGCCGCCGCCACAGCCGCCGCCGCCGGGGACCTGGAAAAGCCGGTGCAGGAAGGATCAGCCCATCGACACGATGACGGCGAGAACGAGCGCGACGAGCACGTCGCAGTGCACACGCACGCGACGCACGGCCACGCGCATGGGTCGTTGGCGCTCGTCGAGGCCGTCGGCGGCGGCGAGGACGGCAAGCAGCAGGCGCTCCGGCATCGCGTTGTCTCTCAGGTACGTACTGGTATAATACATACATATCATCGTCGGTTAGCTGCTCATGAATTTTTTTCCCATTAACATAATACTCCGTATCTGTTTAACAGTAGATTGATTTACGATCACAGTAAAGAAGTGGATAAAAATCTTCACATTAGTACCTGATATATGTAAGATTCAAAATAGTCTTAAAACTCTTCGCTGCCAAAGAGCATGCAGTTAATTGTTAGTTTATTAATTAGCACGGAGCCTAGATTTGTTAGGCATGTGCACACGTAACACGTTGATTGGTATTCGTCCCCGGTCGTCAGGATGGCTGGCTAGGCTCTGCTCTCATCGATTTATTTGACTTTTTTGTCCATTTATTTATGTTTATTTATTTAAAAATGTTTTTAAGACAAAAAAGGAAAAAAATAGCTCAAAAAGATTGTTTTTTTAAATGTTTTTGTTTCCATATAGAAGACTTGTCTAAGAGTTATAAGGCACAAATCAAACGAACCGCATCCAACTCTTGATTTTACTCAAAAGATTTTTAAAATTTAAAAACAGTTTAGATAAAAAAAATAAGTCGAATAAGATAAGCTGATAAGAACAGACGTCCTCAGGTGTAGCACGCGCTTGTTCATGGCTAAACTTAGCGTGTACTGTGTGCATGCTTTGATGATTCAGTATTTCAGTTAGAACAAGTCTCATGGTGGAGGTGTGAAATTAGGATGAAGCAGTTAGCTAGTCGTGTGCCTGTGAGTTAGCCTATTAAAAGGTCTTGTCCCTTCAGGTTGTAATTAACTTGATAGCGAGTTAAGTAACAAGAAGGCAAAAGAGCACTTTTGCGGTGTGGGCAGTGTCACCAAATCTGGTGGGTATGTTGACAATGCACGAGTGTTATCTAGTGAGAGGATGATGCATGTGCCAACATTGTTTATACAAAAGGGACAATGTGTCCTATAATTGATAACTTAGCAACATGAAGCATATGTATGTAGAATGGAAAAATAAAATAACCAGTATATATGTACGTCCTTGTAAAGATTTTTATTTAATCATTCATGTTGATGGCGACGACGACGACGCAGGTCTTGGAGCTAGGGATCGTGGTGCACTCGGTGATCATCGGCATCTCACTTGGCGCATCTCAGAGCTCGGACACCATCAAGCCGCTGGTGGTTGCCCTAAGCTTTCACCAGATGTTTGAAGGCATGGGGCTCGGTGGCTGCATAGTTCAGGTACATAAAACTGTAGCTTTTTTTTGGTTTTTTTATGTACGATTCGTTGTTGAAATTAATTAGTCCCAGAGCATTGCTTCGACGGTTGATATATGTTTATTTATGTACGAAAAGCACAAAAGATGTATGCTTTATAAGTATATATTGTTAGTAAAATATCGTGAGTGTAATTAACTTTGGATGCATGTTCTCTATGAAAACTGGAAACTCCTAATATAAATAAAGGCTAGTTGCTTTGAAAAAGAGAGTATTATATATAGAGTAAAGATGTTTGCTAGATAGTCATGAGAGAAAACAAAGTACAAACAGCACATTTGTGATTTTATATCTGTACATCTACCTGGAAAAATTATAATCAAATATAGGTACATGTCCTTTACATAATTCAAACCGTTTTGAAAAGAAAGTTGGGTATTAATTTTTGATACTAATCAGTTCGATATATTATTTGGCACATGTTGTAACTCAATTTGGTCCAATGCAGGCAAAGTTCAAGACACGGTCCATTGTGACAATGATTTTGTTCTTTTGCTTGACTACACCAATTGGCATCATCGTCGGTGCACTCATATCATCGATATACAATGAGAATAGCCCAACTGCCCTCATTGTGGAGGGCCTCCTCAACTCGGTGGCGGCTGGGATCCTGGTGTATATGGCTCTTGTCGACCTACTTGCCGAGGACTTCATGAACATGAAGGTGAAGAGCAGAGGGATTTTACAGCTCGGGATCATCGTCTCCATGTTGGTTGGGGCTGGCCTCATGTCAATGTTAGCCATATGGGCCTAATCAATATTTTTGTACTATGAAGTTAATGGTTAGCATAGCATAGAGAGAAGAAAGAAAAAACATCCTTCCAGTGTTCTATTCAATTTTATATCTGTTGTGTTTAAACTGAATTTATGCGTACGTAAAACAAATTAAGTATTGTACCTTCACTAATTACATTGTTCCTCTTCTAGCTAGCGATGTCGCGAGCAGTTAATTATATCTTTTATCACATGTTGGTACGCCGAATCCTGTCACCTGTGGCACCCTCCTACCATTTAGGGGTCGGTTTCTCTTATCCCCTGCAAACAATACCGAGCCTATCTCAGCACTATTCATCCATCCACCATTCAATCATTGCCTTATTTTCCCGTGTACAATGTTTATATTTTTTTCTCTTTTATATTTGATCCAATCATATGCTACAGTATTGAGGAGTTAGGATTTGGGGCCAGATGACGCTACAATTACACGTCGGCATGTCTAAAATGCAAGCCTCAAATCTCTGGCCAGGCAGGAAATGTGTCGTAGGAATGTCTTGATTGTTCTATGGAGAATATAAAAATAAAAATCGCGTGATTTTATCTTTATATGACACTGTTCATTTACAAATTTCAAAAACATATGTCGAGCGCCCAAACGGGAGTCCATTCAGCAAGATATGTTTGGGGCTCTGTGCATGTCTTGCGAATTGTGCAGCTTGTGTTCTCTGGTCCGTGTATATATATCATGTGGAGGACTAGTGGGGGAAACAGATGTGAAGATTTGAATTGAAATTGCATTTCCAGCTATATACAGTATATGCCAAAGTTTGTGTGCTTGTCAATGGATGCCACCATCTGTTGCTATGTGCCAAACTTTCGACTTGAAGCCGGTCAATTTCGCCCGGCCCGCTGTCTCTGACGAAAAAATGCACCACTGAGATCGACGGAGCAGACTTGACTCTGACTTGGAACCCTGTGCTAAAAGTCCAGCGCCGAGGACACACCACCGAACTGAAGTTTAGCCAGTTGAGCACAACGTAAGAAGATCATTACGATTGTAAGGGTATCTCCAATGGAGCCATGTCAGCTGGCTATAAAGAGTCCATCTCACATTTTTTGTCTATGTGGAGGAGAGAAGAAGAGGAGAGAGATAATGACGGGTTGTTAACTAATAGCCCGTCTGTAGCGAATTACAAGGTGCATTGCTTCTATTACATATGGGTACATAAATTTAATAGCCAATGCTATAACTAATTCATTGGGGATGTTGTTTACAAGCTATCTATAGACGACATGGAGCTGCTTTCTTATAACTTGCTTTCTTATATTTAGTAGTTGGCTATACCATTGAAGATGCCCTAATGATCTTTGACAAGAAGTGCCCAAATTAGGGACTATGGCCCTCTTTGATTCATGATTGTGATTTGATTTTGGTTGTAGTTGAAAAGGTTGAGTACATCTAAAAAAGACGGTACAAAAAATTATTATTTTTTAAAAAAATATTTAAGAAAAAACGTAAAAAAGGCTTAAAAAATTATTATAAAATATTACGGTGAATGGTACGTAAAAAAATGATAAATTTTACGAACAAAATCGAAACCGTATCAGAACCGCGAATCAAAGAGAACCTAAGACAAACCGTCAAATCAGTTCAGCATAGTGCATGTTCCTTAGGCTTTACCGGCAAACAAATCAGGAACATAACATGCATGATGCACTTTTGGATATGGGACATGCTAGCATGTACGCGCGTGTGTACGTAGTTCAAAACATGGATGAAGCGATCGGATGATATTCCTCGAGATTCCATTCAGTCGCAGGAACCACTTCGTTAGTTCGATTACCTCATTCTGCTCTCTCTATCCCACCCTGCCATCCTTATTTTGGACTTTACGAAGAGTTTTATATAACACCTTTATGTTTATCGGATACAGTGGCGAACGCAAGACTAAATTGGAGGTAGGGCTGTTCCATACAAAAAATATACAGCTCTTTTAGGTATAAGTTGATAAATATACCGGAATAGTAATATAATTCTAACTTGACCATCTATATACATACTAGAACTATAGTATAATTGCTACCAATAATCGATTCTATATAACAAAGGGCCTAACCAGCCGGTTGTTGGCTAGGCCACGTCTCCGCCTCCAGAACGCGACACGTCGCCAGTCTTTTGCGTAGGCCACGTCACCTGAAAAACATAGGCTGTCCGATCTTCTCGCGAAATAAAATCCGACCGTTCATACTAAATTAACATTGAAAATAAAATGTTCCGCACATTACAGGACAAGTCGGGTGGCTTGCTCGGTTGGCTAGCTGAGGTATGTCTCAGCATAGAGACAAGCGTTCAAATCCTGCCACCGTGCGCCGCACAATTTTTCTTGGTTTTTCTAGCTCCTGTGCTTATCGAGTACCTGTAGCCACTTACTTGTGTTAAGTCGCAACGTGTTTTGCTTGCTCACAGCGGGCAGTCAGTCAGGAGACCAGAGTTTGAACCACAACCGCTACCTGGTTTCAGTTTGCTGCGTTTTTTTCCCTTTCCTGCTTCTTAAAAAAAATTGCATATGGCAAAAAAAATCAAAAAATTGAAGTTTCGAAAAAAACCATGGCTGCAAAAATAATATCCATAAAAAATTTGATGTTATTCAAAGTTTATAAAGTCCAAATTTACAAATAATTTGCTCTTTCATATTAAAGGCATATTCCTTCTCGTTTTTACATTTTTTTCAACTGTATTTATGGTACGTCACCAAAAAATATATATATTCCAAAGTTTCATAACCATGTTTGCAAAGGAACATCCAAAATTTATTTTTTTTAAATAAATGTTTTTATAATGCAACATTCGAACTAAGCATTTTATTTTTGACAGGTCAAAAAAACAAAAAGAATGAAAGTTTGTAAAATTTAAACATGCCGAAACAAAGAACATCCATAAAAGGTTTTATGTTGTTCAACATTTTTTGGAATCCAAATTTACAAATAGTTTCCCCTTTCTTATTAAGTGCATATTTCGTTTCGATTTTCTTTTTTAAATTTTACTCATGATGGGTCACAAAAAACATAGATTTGAAATCTTCAAAACCATGTTTGTAAAAGAATATCCAAAATTAATTTTATCTGTTTGCACAGTACGACAAATCATATATGGAAGAAGAGTGAAGACAACATAAGTGGTGTCCTCAATATGGAAAAATATTAGCCGTCAGCAGTTCTGAAGGTATACAACTTCTTAAATGTGAAGATGGAAAGTTTACAAAGGATTGCATATTTGAGGTATAACTTTCGTCTTAATTCTGAACAACAATTTAGCAATAAATTAATTCCAAAAGTGTCTTCTTTGTAATAACTCTATAATTAATTATTTTCGTCAGGTTCCCAGTGGTGGTAGCATTGGTAGCTAGAAGCCTCACTAATGGTAATTCAAGTTCAAGCTTGCTGGTGATAAAAGATCCACTGGAATCACGGTACAGGTCGAAGTTCTGGACAATTGAACACAAAATGTCTGTCTCTGCTATATTCATTCTTACAAGATGCATCCTCTCAGTTTCTGAGGACCTAGGCGCCATTATTTTATGGCGTGAAGATGACTCAACTTTTGATTGGGAAGAATTAAGTCAATGTAAGTAAAATACGTTTCAGTACACCCTTTCATTCTCTGCACATATTGCACAATGTAGAAAGTAGAGGCTTGTTTAGGCAGGCGAGATTGTGACAATGGTTTTTAATTTTATTCATGGGTTCTAAAAAGCTTAAAAGCATTTTGTAAACTACTAATGCTTGCTTTTCCAAAGGCCATAAAAAATTTTCAACAATTTTTCCCATTATCTTGTAGGAAATGCAGTAAAGGCATGAAGAAGATGGTCTTCGGCCCACCAGGCTATATCCCTACTATAAAGTGAGTTTTCAGAATTTAGTACTCTTAATAATGTCTGTCATGATATACATCTAATAGTTCTTTATAGGAGAAATTTAATTGTTTGGAGTTATGTCAAAAGATAAGATGGATTACCTATGTATGCCCATTTTGACTCACTTCTAAAATTTCCTACCCTCTTCTGTATAGTGTGAGATCTAACATGAAATCCATATAGGTTTAACTCATAAGAAAACCACACAGAATTCGTCTACATCCGATGGCAAAAGCAGATATTTGACACTTGGAGAACATTGTCGTAATCTTATCTCCCTAGATGTTTCTGAGTAAATCTTCTCCTTATGTTTTTAATTTTATTCGGACATATTCTGACAGGATCTTCAAGAGGATCGGTGTCTGTACACCTTGCTCTGGCTAGAGAGATAATAAATTCTAAAAGTTGATTATGGCTATCATAATTTATGTTTTTCGTAAATTTGTGACTATCATTTCATTTATCTCTTTTCTAAAACTCTTTCTCAAAACAAGTTTTAGTTGCAATTTGTGTAAATGGGATACATGGGGTAATAGTTGTGGGTAAAGCAATGAGTTTAGTGGATAAAAACTGAGGTTATCATAATTTTATGACTATCATTCAACTCTTTCCTAAAACATGTATTATATTATCATATTTTTGTGACTACCATTTTACAACTGTATCCTCAAACAATTTTTAGTTTATGCGATGATTCAGCATCTGTTGTAGTTGCTCTTTCCTGAAACAATTTTTTTGTTTTATGTATATTTGAATATATCCCATTTTACTTTAAATACAGGTCTCGAGTAGTTTCAAAGTAATTGCTTTTCGGTGGTCTGATGTACAATACTACTATCCAAGGGGCAACATAAATTGTGTAGCAAGTAATCCAAATGTAAGTGTAAATTCAATATTCTTTATGTCTTGTTTAAAACATTTACCTCATATATCGTGCTAAATAACTTTTTTCCCAGAGTACTACTTTACAGTTAGCAACTGGAAGTGATGGTATAGTTATCATCTGGGTCACTAATTCATATGTAACAAGGTTACGGAATTCAGGCATTGATTGCAAGATTTACTCCCCTAAGTGGATGAAGAGTGGGCCAAGTCGAGGGAGGGAGATCGTCTATCACTTCTATTCCTACCGACAGAAACAGCTCCTCCGGCGAGTCAGACGAAGAAGATAAAGAAAGGTTAAATGAGACTGGGGAAAAGAGCCCAGCAGATTCCGAAGAGCTAGAGAAGCCAATCCCAGCTGAAAAACTGGAGCCGAAGAAGCCAGAGAAACCAACAATACTAGATGAATGTTGGAATTTAGCCCAGGAACTACACTCCTTATGGTCTCACACAAAGCTAAGGATTACAACAACCACAGGAGTATGTCTCAAGCACAAAGACTACATTTTGCATTGCATTGGTCTTATACATTTCTTGTTTACAAGTACACTTGCAAGTCCTATTTATAGACTTGCAAACCCAACCCATATATCTAGAACATTCTACAGCTACCTATTAATAATATTTTAGTCATAGTAACAGCTAGGTGCTTCTAGTATCTACTATCTAGTATTTGTTCTAGATGCTGCCAGCTTCTCCATGCAGCAGCTATCTACTCCTACTATCTTCTAGATACTAATGTCAAGATTATATCTAACAATCTCCCCCTAATCTTGACATCAACTTGTTGACGCGTTCGGACACACCTACGATATGCGTAACACTTACTAAGCATGCATAGGATGGCGACACAACTACTCTACACCCCATGCTCTACCTTCAGTTTCGACTTCTGGATAGCGACGCAACTACTCAACATCTAGTACACCACTCGTCGAAACCTACTCTTAGAACCAATTCTCAGACTCGACTTTAGGATGGTGACGCCACTACTCCACATTCTGGACTAAACTTGTGGCAATGCTGGCTGATCATCAGCATTAAAAAGGAGGTTCACCTCCTATTGCTCCTTCCTTTGATTGTGTAACATTCCCATTTTTCGAAAATTAAAAATCATGGCATTGCATCCTCATCCAAATTATTTTATGAATTAAAAATACCTTTTTTACACACACACACACACACACACACACATCAATTAACTAATTAATGAATAAATTAAGCAAAAGACATGTCTGGATCAGTCATTAGATGTCAATTGAGAGGATTAGAAAAATTTACCGAACAACCGTTGTTTGATCCTTTGGCGAAGTACACGTCTATGACTCCATGGGCCATGCTAAATAATGGCCCAACTGGTTGTCCCTATCTTAGTATGTCTCAGTTATTTTCTTTAGTTGCCCGTTCTATCATATGGACTAGGCGAAATATAGAGCAGAGGCTGATTGGATGGTATTGTAAAGTCTGTTGTTTTTTCCAAACGTAATAGGAAAAATAACAAAATGAAAACTAAGCCTCCGAACTGTGCATCGGACTTAAGATTTAGAGCATCCCCAGCAGGGGCATCAAATGAACCTCTATCACTACAGTAATTCGATTTTTGAACGCACAGTGCGCTGCTTCTTCCTGCTGGCTGCTTCCCTCCTACGCTCGTTCAAAAAATTTTGAAGTGCAGGCCCATTTGAGGGAGCTGCTGCACATGCTCTTAGAATGGAATGATCTGCATAAAAAAAAATGTAATTATAAATAATTATTTACATGCATAAACACTATGTCGAGTATTTTAACTAAAATATGTGTCCGTTCCATGTGCCCTATTTTTCTTATGCGGTCCTCCGGCGCATGCATGCATGTGTAATAAATAATGTCATACCAGCGTGTCCTATTTTCTACACTGTATTTTTTGTTGAAAGGTTGAAATTTTTTTAGCAAAACTAGACTACTCTTATTTTTAAACTAGATCTACGTAGGCCCCAGCTCCTATCCCCTAGCTCATCGTGTTTCACTCCTGTTCTTGGCAGAGCTGGAGTTCTTTTTGATTGTGGTTAAACCACATAGGCAATACTATAGTTTTTCTTACGAATGTAATGGTTTTTATTTGATGAATGGTTTTCTCAATTGTGCATGATTAAACTGGAGAGGTGGTTTAGTTTTTTGTCTGGATGTAATAGTTTTTTTCTTGCGAAATTATGTTGGTCTCTGTCATGGTTAGATAGCAGAAATGGAGTAGTAGTTTTTCTGTGGATATAACAGTTTTTCTGTGATATGAAAATTATGATGGTTTTGCACATGATTACATGCTGGAATCGGAATAGTGAAAACTATGATGCCAAAACGAATTTAAAAAGTTTTTACATAAGTTGATGTGTTCCGTGTTCTGTTAGTCCCTCTCCGTGAAATATGGAATCCGCATGCAATAGTTAGTTTTGATAAGAAAATAGTTAATTATTGTTTTGTGTAGGGATCAGTTTTGATCTAGGGTGGCTCGAGAGTAGTTTTAACTATGCTACTATGCGGGGTAGCATAGTCCCATCACTTGTGTGTGTTCTAGTCGGCACCAACAAGTTTTAATAATCAAAATACTTAAATAGAGGGCATTTCAAAGAGTTTACAAATGAGGGGTTTCAAATTTTGAGCTTGGCAATAAAGAGAGAGTGTATCTATCCATTTATTAAAATAGCTCAAGGGTTTTAGAAGGTCTTTAAAATCAACTAAAATAGGATATTTATTTTTAAGTTTTTAAGTTTTTCAAAGTTTTTCCTATTTTCAAAAATGGGATGCTACACCCACCACTGCCTTCCTCCCACCGAGGACCTCCCCCAACCGGACCGGCGGCACCTTCCCTTCTCACGCCTCCGCCCGCCCGAGCGCCGCGCCTCCGGCCACCCCACTCCATGGCTCCGCGCTGCCGCCTTGTTGTCCGTCCTCCACAAATCATGTCGCCGCCCGCCCTCCACAAACCCGACCAACCGCCGGTCGGCCACCTCCCCGCCCCCTCTATGCCTGGGAACACCGAAACCACCCACAATAACCTTAACCCTAATCTACGTCGGCGACGATGAGGTGGAGGCAAGCAGGTGCTCTCTCTTCTTCCCCTCTCCTCTCTCCTCCCCTCCCCTCCCCTGCTTCCTTCTTCCTCCCGCGGCCGCGGCCCTCCTCTTTGTCGTTTCCCGGAAAGGTATACCATTGTCTACTATTTCTTCGCCTCGCAACTCTTCGTCCTGCCATCCTCGCCCCTACCCCCCATCGTGCGCAAGATCTCCGACGAGCTCTGCCCCTCGCCCTCCTCCTCTCCCTTCCCCTTCCTCTCCACGCCGCTCCGCACACCTCCCCCCACTTTCCCCGCCACCTCCACCTCCACCACCAAGGTAGGGATAGAATGGCCTATTTATGCTGCATATTTGTAAACCAAAAGTTGGTTCTACCGAAGATAATGCCACTTCGTATTCTGATCATTAGAAAATAATGTCTAGGGATGAGGAAGAGAATGGACTCACGTCAAAGAAATGAAGAAACATAAGTGCAAGGATGTGTGGTACTAAAGAGTACAACACATCAGATCTTGTGTTTATAGAAATAGTCTATACATTTTTTGACTCCTTATTCAAGAGATCCCTCTTTTTGGAATTTTTTTCCGAGTCAATATAATACTGAGGCGATGTTTTCTCTTGGTTTGTGTGATCTTGTTTGGAAGCATCGTTTGGTTTGTGATGATCCCGTGGAAATCAGGGTAACCCTGAAATCACATCTTTTACTTGTAAAAACGTGATCATATAGTAAACGTGATCATCATGTGTGCATAGAAATGAGGTGCTATCATGCATCTTTGATTAAAAAAATTGTAGAGCACTCTGTTTTAAATTACTCTAGCGTTCACTACCTTTCCTTCCATTATCCTGCCTGCAAAAGGAGCACTTTTATTACATGCTTGCTTTTCCATGTCTTGAGAGAAGGGTGGTCATTGAATTATCTAAAATGCAAAAGTTCTTCGTAAAATGCATTTGAGAATGTCTTTGGCTGCCAAATTCCTGCCTTAGGGCTATAGATGGTCAAATGGGTCGGCACGAGGCATGACATTTTGTCCCGGTCCGAAGCACGGTACAGATGAGGCCCGGGGCGGCACAGCCCGTCCAGACGTGCTGTGTCTAGGCCGAAGCCTGAACCCGTGGGCCGGTACGGGCACGACACGATTTTTATCAATGAAGCTATTGATTTTTATCAATGAAATTCAAAGAATGCCGGGCTCCCCCGAGTCCTGATCGCCACCTCCTCCATAAGCCGCTCCCACGCTGCTCGGTCGGCATAGAGCACCAACATCAGGACGCCTTCCTCTTCACGAGACGGCGGAACATAGGGTTCCACCCCTATCTATGCCGCCCGTATCGGCAACGGCGTCCCCGGCTCTCCCTGTGGCTACGCTTGCCGTCTTCCCCCTTCCTGGTCTGGGTTCTCTGTTATCCATCGTGAGCTAGGATAATAAGCTCTGAGTCTAAAACTACTTCGCCTGGGCCCGGATCGTGCAACCTTGACTACGGCGGCCGCCGCATAGTGCACAATGGCGTCTAGTCCGGCTTTTCTGCCGCCGCCTCGGTTTCCAAGGATAGCAGTGTTTCCCCTTCTCCACTCCCTAGTGCTCCTGTGTTAGGATTTGAATGGAATAATGGGCTGGTTTAGACTTCCTCTGCCTGATATAGGTCACCACAGCCAGATCTATCGGATGCTGGGTTGCCATTTCCATCTTCCTCCTCTAATTACCTCTTATTGCAGTTTTTTTTCTGTTGCCTTCCCTAATCTCTCATGTGCGCTTTTCTTTCTGTAGTAGGATGAGGAGGAATTGAGGAAAGGGGGAGGCGGGGCTCCCTGGGCCTTGGTAATTGGTATATAAGGAGGGAGGCTCCCTTGGTAGATAAGGAGGGAGGAAGGAAACGACGGCAGCTGCTTGGGAGTTTGGAAAGGAAGAAGAAAGGAGTGAGGGAGGTTAGTGGGCTTTAGGG
Organism: Raddia distichophylla; assembly: GCA_005191435.1. Classification (NCBI taxonomy): domain Eukaryota; kingdom Viridiplantae; phylum Streptophyta; class Magnoliopsida; order Poales; family Poaceae; genus Raddia; species Raddia distichophylla. The sequence continues at coordinate 63,716 of SPJY01032630.1, forward strand.
TGAGCTATGGAGGGAAAAATATTTGTATTTTAATTACTTAGCTGTAGAAAATACCTATTTTTTTTTTTGTAGCATTTACATCTGTGGCAACCCCTTGCTGTTTTCATTCCTACAATTTTACGTCCTTTGCTATATTATATGTTTATCCCTAGGATTGGTGTTCTCAAGTGTTTTCATGAATCATGAAATGTCTATGTGAAGTATTTTTTTCTTTTGTGCACCTCATGCGGTCCGGCATTGATATCTTAACAAGTTAGCTTAAGAATGGCAGCAGAGCAAATTGGTACCTGAGGTGCTGGTGCTGCTGTGATTCAATCACATTTGTGAAATGGGTATGTTTCCCACATATTTTTCTCTTTTATTCCAAGTGTGTTTTTATTAGGCTATCTTGTGCTTATATTAGTTTAAAATTTTCTTCTCAATTTGATACAGATTAATCCATGAAGCTTGCTTATGATATGCGGTTATTGGGAGAAAGGGAAAACAGAAAAAGGCCATAAATTTTTTATCTTGATTGGAATCGAAAACCAGAGGATTGTATGTCTGGTGTGAAAGATATGATTGTTGTTGGTACATTGGACAGAACACGTGTATTCGGTAGATTTGAATACCCGCAACCTTTTACCCCCATGCCTGACATCAAGTGGAAAACGCTGGTATGTTTGTGAACCTGTATATTTGAGTTATGAATATTAATGGTGTGATCTTATTAGATATATTTATCTGTTTGCACAGTACGATAAATCATATATGGAAGAAGAGCGAAGACAACATAAGTGGTGTCCTCAATATGGAAAAATATTAGCCGTCAGCAGTTCTGAAGGTATACAACTTCTTAAATATGAAGATGGAAAGTTTACAAAGGATCGCATATTTGAGGTATAACTTTCGTCTTAGTTCTGAACAACAATTTAGTAATAAATTAATTTCAAAAGTGTCTTCTTTGTAATAACTCTATAGTTAATTAATTCCGTCAGGTTCCCGGTGGTGGTATCATATCCTCGCTTTCTTGGCATGATACTGGTAGTTATCTTCTAGCTACCATTGATCCTAATGGCACTAGTGGTAATTCAAGTTCAAGCTTGCTGGTGATAAAAGATCCACTGGAAGCACAGTACATGAGGAAATTCTGGACAACTGAACATAAGATGCCTGTCTCTGCTATATTCATTCTTACAAGATGCATCCTCTCAGTTTCCAAGGACCTAGGCGCCATTATTTTATGGCATGAAGATGACTCAACTTTTGATTGGGGAAGGATTAAGTCAATGTAAGTAAAATACGTTTTAGTACACCCTTTCATTCTCTGCACATATGGCGCAACGTAGAAAGTAGGGGCTTGTTTAGGCAGGCGAGATTGTGACAATGGTTTTTAATTTTATTCATGGGTTCTAAAAAGCTTAAAAGCATTTTGTAACTACTAATGCTTGCTTTTCCAAAGGCCATAAAAAATTTTCAACAAATTTTCCCATTATCTTGTAGGAAATGCAGTAAAGGTATCAAGAAGATGGTCTTCGGCCCACCAGGCTATATCTCTGCTATAGGGTGAGTTTTTTCGGAATTTAGTACTCGTAATAATTAATAATATGTTTGTCATGAGATACATCTAATAATTCTTTACAGGAGAAATTTAATTGTTTGGAGTTATGTCAAAGATAAGGATGGATTACCTATGTATGCCCATTTTGACTCATTTCTAAAATTTCCTACCCTCTTCTGTATAGTGTGAAATCTAACATGAAATCCATATAGGTTAACTCGTAAGAAGAACACACAGAATTCGTCTACATCCGATGGCAAAAGCAGACATTTGACACTTGGAGAACATTGTCGTAATCTTATCTCTCTTGATGTTTCCGAGTAAATCTCCTCCTTATGTTTTTGTTTTTATTCATCTTGTTTCGTGACGTGTGTAAACAAAGACGATAATAATAGTACACAAATACCAGGTTGGGACATATTCTGACAGGATCTTCAAGTGGATCGGTGTCTGTACACCTTGCTCTTTCTAGAGAGGTAATAAATTCTACAAATTGATTATGGCTATCATAATCTATGTTCTTCGTAAATTTGTGACTATCATTTCATTTATCTCTTTCCTAAAACTTTTTCTCAAAACAAGTTTTAGTTGCAATTTGTGTAAATGGGATACATGGGGTAATAGTTGTGGGTAAAACTATGAGTTACATGTATTAGGTTATCATATTTTTGTAACTCTACCATTTTAGAACTGTATCCTCAAACAATTTTTAGTTTATGCGATGATTTAGAATTTGCTGTAGTTGCTCTTTCCTGAAACAATTTTTTTTTTGTTTCATCTACATTTGAATATATCCCATCGTCCTTTAAATGCAGGCCTCGAGTAGTTTCAAAGTGATTGCATTTCGGTGGTCCGATGTACAATACTATTATCCAAGTGGCAACATAAATTGTGTAGCAAGTAATCCAAATGTAAGTGTAAATTCAATATGCTTTATGTCCTGTTTAAAACATTTACCTCATATATTGTGCTAAATAATTTTTTTCCCAGAGTACTACTTTACAGCTAGCAACTGGTGGAAGTGATGGTATAGTTATCATCTGGGTCACTGATTCATATGTACCAAGGTTACGGAATTCAGGCATTGATTGCAATATTTACTCCCCTGAGTGGACTGAAGAGTGGGCCAAGTCGAGGGAGGGAGATTGTCTATCAGTCGCTTCTATTCCTACTGACAGAAGCAGCTCCTCCGGCGAGTCAGACGAAGAAGATAAAGAAAGGCCAAATGAGATTGGGGAAAAGAGCCCAGCGGATACTGAAGAGCCAGAGAAGCCAATCCCAGCTGAAAAACAGGAACCGAAGAAGCCAGAGAAACCAACAATACCAGATGAAAAATTGAGAAATCTCTTAATCAAGGTTGATAGACTTAAGGAAGGACAGCAAAAGGTGGCAAAGGAGTTGGAATCCTTGCAAGAATCTGTTAATAGTAAGGTCAAAAATGTTCAGGCACAAATGAACATTCATGCTGACCTGTTAGAGGAGATAATCAAAGATCTACCCCTGACGCTGTAGATATATTAACATCCTTAGACATGACCTTTGATAGTACAACAATGAAGTCGTAAAAATGGCCAGGAAGTGTCTGGCGTGCAAATTTACTGAGATAGTTTTCAGATTTGTGGGAAAATATTTTGATGTGTCTATTGGTGCATGATCCAGCAAGAGTGTTATCTACTAACTAGGCTACACACGAATTAGTCAAGTTTGGTAGGGATATCTCTACCTATAATAATAAAGAGAATAGAGTTTCCATTTTCTTCGTCAGTTTTTATTTTTCGTCCGTCGGCGCGTTGAGAGCCGTCCGATCGCGATCGCACGCCCATCTACGCACGCCCGCGCGTGAAACCCTAGCGGGCCGCGCCCTCTCTGCCAGCCGCGCGTCCCTCCTCCCTCTCTCTCCTCCACCGCTGCCCTCCCTGCCCTCCTCCCCTCCACCATCTCCTCGCCCGGCCCGCACCCCGTCGACCCACCGCCCAGACTCATCGCCGCCGGCTCCACGCCTCCACGCCACCCCCAGCTCCCTCCGCCGCCTCCACATCATCCTCACTGGCCACCTCACTTTCTCCCTCATCCTCTCTCCCCCTCCTCTTCTTCTTCTCCCTCTCCCTAATCTCCCTCTACTGCTTGCGTAGCTCGTGTCAACGGCAAGGAGGAGGAAGCGAGGCTCGGCGCCATCTTCATGCCAAGATTCGACCTCGTCCAGATCGGTAAGAACTTCATCTGACCTCTTAGGGTTCTTCGGGGATTTGGGTAATTTTTTTTGAAAATAGCCTTGATTCATGAGTTTGGATTCGAATTTGAGGAATTTCAAGGAATTAGATTCCCTAATTATCCGTTTCATGGCGGCCGCGCTCCAGGCGTCCCTCTCCGGTCGCCGTGGGTGTGCCGACCCATCGCCGTCTCTGAGGCCGCCATGGGCCTTCTCCTCGGGTCTTGGTACCTAGCCAGAACACGGGGTTTTTTTCTCGGTAGTTGCAAGTTGTGTTTTGCGGATGCTTCGTGTAAAACCCTTACGAGTTACGAGTACTGCAGGAGCGTGACATGTTCTTGCAGCCAATGTACAGCGTTATTCATTTTTCTTGGCTTAGCGCAAACGAAAGACAGCGACTGGTTTATGGTGTAAAGTCCAGCCCAACTACAATTTAGGCGTTGTTTATTTCAACGTTGAATAAAGTGGAGTTTTACTGTAGAAAAAATCGAGAGTTTTCAAAAGGTGCTCTAATAATTTTAAAAAAGTAACTAAAAATAGTTTTACAATATTGAGAAGAACTACAAATTACTACAACATGTTGGCTATATAAAAATAATAAAATTTGAAATAGTAAAATTCAACTTAATTTTAAGCTGAAACAAACATGGACGGGCCTAGGCTCGGCCGGCCCGACAAACTGATGGGCCGGACATGTACCGGGCTGTCCAGGTCTTGCTGGCCCCTTGTGGCCTTGTCTGATGTCCTCCAGCCGATGCCTGAATCCTCATCGGCTTCTCCACGACGCCGCCTGGCCGCCGCCTCTGTCCGCCTGGCTCGCTTGTTGCCTCCTCGTTGGCGCCGCCTCGCTGTCGTGCCTCACCACTGGTACCGTTGCCTCACCTCCTCTGGATCCAAGATCCAGTGCCGCCTCTCTCTCTCTCTCTCGTTTGGTTTTCCCCCATATCGTGTGATCTCGGATTTGATCTGAATTCGATGGAATAGTTTATGTGTTTTTTCAATAAATATGATTTACTTATTTTATTTTATTTTGATGATGAACCCTAAATCCTTTGAACATTCATGGTAGCCGGGACAATTGCCTCCCTGCCCGGGTGGTGGATCCGCCGCTGGCTGGACCTACGGGTGAAATGCACTATAAAGTTATGGAAGTTGGGCAAACGACGGGTCTAAATAACTTTATAATAATTCTTTTTAACTTAACTTGCAGAGAAAGAAAGATGTATGAAAATGGATCTATCTAAATTAGTAGAGCACATTTCTGCGGCAGCTTAGCAGGTCATCGTTATAGATAAACATGGTTTCTATTGTACCTGATCACGAGCAGTGGGCCCCAAGTATGAGTTTTGTAGAAGAACCCAAATAACAGCACTGAAGCAACCATGACCTAATTCGTATCACTATTCTTACACAATTCGTATCACTATGCAGTATGCACGATATAGAACGGTCTAATCTATATCTATAAATAGTACAAGCACGGGTTGCGGCTTGCCCCCTCCTGCCACGCGTCTTCGTTTTCACCCCGCCGGCTTGCCATGTCGCCCCGTCACTCGCAGCCGTCCGATCACGTGCGTCAGGAAGATCCAACCATCCATTAGTTTGTTTACCTATAAAATAATTTTTTCCGTGCTGCTTACCGTGCTGCTGTAAACAGCGCGGGCACCTTGGCCGGCTGGCTAGCTGAGCCAGCTCTCAGCCAGGTGCCCGCGGTTCGATCCCTGTCGCCGCCGCGTTTTATTTCTTTTTTCCTCCCGGGCTGAACGCGCATCGCGCACGCCTAGTTGCCTCTACAAACCTTGGATGCGACCGATGGCTTCCACCCTTCTCCCCTTGATAGTCCCTAGATGCTACTGCGGAGAGAATGTGCTTTTCACAGTGGGAGTCATCAGCCAGGTGCCCACGGTTCGATCCCTGCCACAGCCGCGTTTTATTTCTTTTTTCCTCCCGGGCTAGACGCGCGTCGCGTGCGCCTAGTTGCCTCTACAAACCTTGGATGAGACCAATGGCTTCCACCCTTCTCCCCTTGATAGTCCCTAGATGCTACTGCGGAGAGAGGGTTGTTCTAGAGAGAACATGCTTTTCACAGCGGGAGTCATGTGCGGCCATTAGTGATGAAAACGATTGGTAGTAGGCCCAACCACTTTCACTTTCATTTTTTTTTTTGCCGGCAACGATAACGATATGATATTGTCGAAAACGAAAACTACATCGGTATCCCGGTAATATCGGAAACGAAACTATCCGATCGATATTTCAAAAACGATCCAAAACCACCAGAACGATATTTCAAAAAGATAAACGCGTCAAACGATACTAGACGTTGGCCCCTGGGCATAGGCGACGACTACCCTGTGTAACATCCACTCTGCCTCGTTCCGTTTGTTTGCACTAAAACGGTAATAAAATAAATCTAATTTGACTCAAATAAAAAACCTCTGAAGCAAATTAGGGTTCGGATTCTAAAACTCAAATAAAACTAAAACACTAATTTAAATAGAAGTATCTAGAATTAAAAACATAACCTCAAAGTTTGATATAGAAACATACCAGGTACAATTATGCAGAACCATCATTATACAATAAGTTTTTTAGGTTTTCACCAAAAAATCAAAAGGCGCAAATAGCTTGTTCGACATTTCTGGAGATGGTTAAGGATAACCAGAAATCTAGCTATTAGTAGATAAAGACTTCAGCCATCATGGATTGCTGCTTCATTGATCATTCCTGGTACCACCCAACTAAAGCATCCTGCCTTCCGGTTCCCCTGCTGGGCCTAATTGCCTCTACAAACCATCTAGAACTGCGTCGACGTTGGCCCCTGGGCATAGGCGACGACTACCCTGTGTAACATCCACTCTGCCTCATTCCGTTTGTTTGCACTAAAACGGTAATAAAATAAATCTAATTTGACTCAGATAAAAAACCTCTGAAGCAAATTAGGGTTCGGCCGGATTCTAAACTCAAATAAAACTAAAACACTAATTTAAATCAAAGTATATAGAATAAAAAAACATAATATCAAAGTTTGATATAGAAACATAGCAGGTACAGTTATGCAGAACCATCATTATACAATAAGTTTTTAGGTTTTCACCAAAAAATCAAAAGGCGCAAATAGCTTGTTCGACCTTTCTGGAGATGGTTAAGGATAACCAGAAATCTAGCTATTAGTAGATAAAGACTTCAGCCATCATGGATTGCTCTTCATTAATCATTCCTGGTACCAGCCAACTAAAGCATCCTGCCTTCCGGTTCCCCTGCTGCATCAAATAAATTATTAGAATGAAAACATTTAACCATGTTATCAGGTGAATATTCTATGAAGACAAGCTATGGAAGGGCCCCATTCAACCATATATATACAACAACAGTATTAGAAAAATATAACGTGGTCTATACCAGCAAAACAATATTGTTCTGTATATAAGAAAATCATTTTATCATGCACTTATGTTTAGTCATGAAATAGTGATAAAAAGGTTGAGGCATGTTTGTCTACAAATCAAAGATCAATTTAAAAGATGAAGCAATGCTCAAGACTTTAAAGTCTAAAACAGTACACTGGTAACCAAAATTCTACTGACCTTTGACTCATTCTCAATTGTGTTTCCACCAAACTTTTTTGGTTCCAACGGACTTAACCGACCTTTCAACAAATCTCCCAGCTGACATAAAATGAGTATGCAAGGAGTTCCATGAGAGGAACATAAAAAAGTAAATAAACTTGGCATAGCGGCACAATTTTCTTTGAAATGTCTACCTTGAACCCATGCTCCATCTTTTTCCTTCCCGCTACATCGTGCTCCAACATAGTCCTTGTCACCAAATCCATCATAATAAGTGTATTTGAAAGGAGTTCCACCAGAACCATAAAAGAGCTAACACATTTCATCAAGGTTTCATTTGAAATTTCTACCTTATCCTTCTGTTGCGCGATTTCCAGTAGGCTGTCAGCTACGACTAGGTCCTCCTTTGAACAGTGATATAATTATTCAATGAAGTTTTTGTAAGTATTTCCACAAAAGAACCATAAAAAAGTTAACAAATTTCAGCAAGCGACGTAATTTCATTTCAAATTTCTACCTTATCCTTCTGTTGCGCGATTTCCAGCAGGTTGTCACCTAAGACTAGCGAACTAGGTCCTCCTTTGAACAGCGATATAATTATTCAAGGGAAAATTAATCTGGTGGCACTGAAAGGTGACTCCGTTCACTTTCTAGCACTGAAGAAAGGTGGCGCAATTTTGTAGCACTGAAGTTACTCCCCGTTACCCCGAACTGGCATGCCGAAGTTGTCAGCTACGACTAGGTCCTCCTTTAAACAGTGCTATTATTCGATGCAGTTTTTGTAAGTACTTCCACAAAAGAACCATAAAAGATTTAACACATTTGAGCTAGCAGAGCAGTTATCTTTGAAGCTTCTACTTTGGCCTTTTTCAGTGTACCTACCATGTTTTGATTTATCTCTGTCCTTTCATTCAGGTTGTCCGGTTTTACATTTTCCTTCTCAGAACAGTTCTCGCCATCAGATTCATCAATGATCAATTTTCCAGCAGAATTGCCCCTACTAGTAGAGCACAACAATACATTACTATGCGCCAGCGAAGATAACAGATTCTGTATGGAATACTTGTCTTGCATATAATGATAATCCAAAAGTATCAGTGCAACAAGAATAATATGCTACTAGATCATACCCAGTAGGTTCTTCCGCAGCAGAACATTCAGCACAAATGCGCAACATTGCATGCAAGGTACAATTACGGATAGTGTTGAATGAACAATTGTCCTTACAGTCCACGTCTTTTTTCTTCAGCAACTCACACACCAACTTGGCCTCTTGCGTGATGGCCTAAAATATGGAAGCAACACCAAAAAGTTCATAAACATCAACAAGTTAATACTGCAGATTAAGTAGGTGACAGTTTGTTTTGGTAGAGGCATGGCATATACCATCATGGTGGCAGCGGCCGGTTTATATTCAGGCCCTTTGTACGTCATGAAGGTTAGGGCGCACAGCCGGATCTTATTGCATATTTCAATGAAGTAGGTGGCCGTATTAATCCCAGATAACAGACAGCCGCACATCAACTCAGCCTCTTTGGTGATACACTTGAAATTGAAACATGGTTTGCAGTTGGTACAAAAGAGTCAAATTTATAAACATACCAATGAGCATGCGTCCAAATTGTGGAGCTGGCATGGTATGCTAGAGGTAGGGATGCTTGGGGACATACCTTGAAAGCAATGGCGGCGGCAGGAAAATCACATTCCGTCGAGTTAGTCAAATCAAGTGCACGCTTGGTGATCTTGTCACTAATAAGGGTGATGTGGGCCTGATCATCAGCTGTGGACACTCTAGTGGGGCTCGAGCCCCACTCCAGCCCATGCCCAGGTGCCTAGCTTACCTACTGGTCCTCCCCAGCGGCCGGTTGCAAGGCACGCACGCGCCCAGCAGGCCTGCAGCACACGCGCACGCGACGCTTAGTCGTGGACCGAGTGGTGGCCTATACGAGATTACGAGATGATGAGATCAATGCCCAATCGCCCATCGCTTTTGCCTGTTAGCTAATTACGAAATTAGCCAAATGCCAAACGCACCATTCCTAAATCCCCAAACCGCCATTACGTGATGTACGCCTCCTGCTTGCCTTTTCCGACTCAAGAGATGAGTCCAAATCGATTCATCCATCTCGACTTCAACGCTATTACTATGCATATTATATATACGCTCAATAAGGTATTTGGAAATTAGCTGGCTTGTTCTTTTTAGTATCGAGTAAAGTTAAGTTTTACTGTATCAAAAGTCGAGAGTACTCAAAAGGGGTCTAAAGAGACTGAAAAATAATTAAAAAATAGTTATATTTCATATGAACACTAAAAGTCTTGAAAAATCGTTACAAATTATTACAACATATAGGCTATTTGTAAAAATAACAAATTTTGCTACAGTAATATAAACCCAACTCTACTCTGAAAAGAACAAAGCTGTATTCTAAGCCTTTAGAGGTCTTGCTTTTAGAGGTCTCCTTTTAGCCCCACTCATGACAATTTTCTAGATACGCCACTGCACTCTAGGGTGGTGCTTCCACAGAAACATAAGATGGCCCTCCGTCTCGATACACTTGAAACCACCACCACCATTTTTCGCAAATTGTAATCAGAAGATGAAGCTATAGTGTAACCAAAGAAAAAAAAAAAGGTGCGAGGAGGGCGGTAGGATGGTACCGAGTGGGCTAGAGCTGCCAGGCCATTCCCATGATCATCGTCTTGTTCGTTCTTGTGGTTGTGGTCGTAATAGCCACTGAGGTACTCCTTGTACACGGGCAGAGAATCTGCCGGGAAGTAGGGCAGTATGGTATCCCATCCATATGCTCTCTCAAAAAGATCTACAGAACACAGAACAACAGGCAGCGAGCGATGATCCATACATACATTGCTGGGAACGACAATCAAATCCATCGTCCTCTCCTCCTCCTCATCCTACGCAGCAGCACAGGCACAAGCAGATACCTGGGTAGAAGAGGATCTCGAAGGGCGGTCGACCGGGGAAATCACCACGCTTCCTGGCCGTTTCCGCGCGATCAGCCCAGTAGGTCAAAGCCCACCGCGTCTCGTCCTCCTTGACTGTCTTGTTGGGGTGGGATCCTTCGAATACCACCTCTCCTCGTCCTCCTCCTCCCACCAACGCTCTTCGCTGCTCATCACTGGGCGTGTGGTCGTCGATTGGGGTTTCGTAGATTGGGGATGGAGAAGACCGGCCGAAGGAAGGGGAGGGGAGGGTGATCCGCTCCGCACAAACCCTTCGATTTTTATTTTTATTTTTTATTTTTTTTTAAGAAGAAGTGAGGAGCCCTCACTTTAGCACCTAGACTCCGCTGGTTGCTCGTCAGACAAGTCCAGGGGAAAATCTTCCAGCCACATGGTAGCACTCCCCACAGCGTGAGAAGCATCTATCTTAGCTAAATTGTGAGCTGCACTATTGTAATCCCTTGAAGAAAACCCCACTTTGGCAATATTAAAACCAATCAGCATAGCGCTTCTAATCTCTTCAACAATCACTGCATCCATTCCTCTGTACTCATTTTTACTAGACAGAATCGAAACCAGGTTCCTAGCATCAGATTCCAGCAAGACCTTGGACAGGCCCAAATCCTGAGCTATAAGGATACATGGAGACAAGCTTCTGCCTCTGCCTGGGAAGCACTAAGCACATTTTTCAGTTTACCAGCTGCCATAAACACAGGTTGGCCCTTCTCATTTCTGGCCACCACACCCCAACCACCATCCTTTGACCCGTCGGCAAAAGAAGCATCCGTGTTAATTTTAACAAAACCCTCCTTTGGTGGTTCCCATTTTTTATCAACCCTACAAACGCCATTCCCATTACCACGTCTGATAAACTCTATGCAATCCAGGCTGTTAAGAGTGATTAGATGGACAGTGTCATCACAAAGGCCCGAAGGGCTTCCATGAACCTTTTTGTTTCTCTTGAACCACCAAACCCAAAGCAACACACAGATGGAAATTTGAGCTTCGCTGTTCAGCTCGCAGATGTCCCTCAAAACCTCACTTGGAGATTGGCAACCAACAAATTTTTGTCTCAGACACAACCCTTCGAATTTTCGATGCGCTGGGGGCGGAGGGTTTGCTAATGCAAATGGAGGGAGGGCAGCGGGCGGCGGCGGCGGCGGCGGACTCCCTCTAAAAACATCCTTCATTCACGTCCGACGGCCCACGCGGGACGCTGTGGGCCTTAAACGGCCCATCGGTTTGACTATGTTTCGGCCTTTTGGGTGGTGCTAACCCATCCGACGTCCCTTAGCTGCAATGCATTTTTCCTCCAAGACAAGCATCTTGAATTATGCACATCCAAGCAAACAGCAAGGTAGAGCCACAAGATAATGTTGTGAAGCCTCTTGAAACATCAAGGTACAAATAATTTTGAATTGAATGATTTTGAAAATCAATTTTAAGGTAAATACACACGTCTTTAAATGGGAAGATTGTCTATAGGCTTCGTAAAAGAATACCTTCATTGTTTTGTTGCATGACAAAAAAAAATGGACTTTCTTTTCCATAAAGCACTTCCACTGGCTAGAATGTTATATCAGGTGCAGGGGAGAAAACAATTATAAAATACTCCCTTTGTTTTTTTTGTTTGACACTTTTTACTTTTTGACACGACTTTAATTATTCGTTTTATTTAAAATTTTAGTGCAAACATGCAAAAAAATAAGTCATGTTTGAAGTACCTTTATTAATAAAGCAAATTATAACAACATAAATGCTATTTACAAAAAAAAATTGAATAAGATGAATAATCAAAAGCGTGTATAAAAGTCAAAAACGACAAACAAAAAAGGACGGAGGGAGTATCTATTTGTCCTTCAAGTCATATGAGGAATGTCATCTAATTAATGTTTGTAGTCACTCCTTTCTCTATGATGCATCGTGTGTTCCTCACAAGTTTTAATGTGACGTGCAAAGTTTTTTCATTTATTTTTCTATTTTCATGTAATTTGTTTTATCGTTTTTCATGCTTTATTTAGTTTTCGTTGTGCTCCAAATTTCGAAGCAAAAGTGCAGCGAACCCAGTTTTCAAAAAATTAGGACCAAGGTAATAATAGTTCACGAACAAAAATGAGTTAAGTACTATAATTGAAGGATTAAATCGATATATTTTCTTTATCGTATGGTTCAGACCATTTAGAGCTAACCACAATTATTTTTCAAGCCAACCATAGTGATTTTCGTGTGCACGCACGACCAAATGATTTTGGCAAGTGTCGATAACCAAATATTTTTTGAGTTAGAAGTCGGTGTTTTCAATCCTGAATTTGGTAGTTTTAAAAATTTTGGTGCTGCCTTTTTTTTTTCTAAACTCTAATGCCCGAGGCAGATTAACACACACTCCGATAAGTGTAGGCACGACTAGGGGTGCTAATGGGTTGGAGTGGAATGGGTTGAGTTTTAGAATGGGCTGATTTGGATAGGTGGAAATGGTGTTGATGTTGCTAACGGGTTGGGTTGGGGTGTGTTTCAAGTTGAAATGAGTTAGGGTGGGGTGCGGTGGGTTTGAAAAGGTTTGGGTTCAAATGGATTCAACCCACGGGTTTGTATGGAATGAATTCACATGGGTTCTATAATATATTATAAATTTTTACATGTGGGTCCACCCATTCAGTTTGACCTGTCAATTCGCACAAAGTTTCTTTTGGATATGCAGAGCTATAGCAAAAAATTAGATAATTTTGATGATTTTTTATGGTGTGAACGTGAGATTTTTATTAAAAAACTGAACTGTTTTATAATAGACTTAGCCATGGGCAGCCCGAGCCTGGCCAACCTAAAAAGTACATCAGGCCGACTTGGCCGCTTGGGCTTCAATCTAGAGCACGCTCGTCGGGCCAGGACCGGTCCGAAGAAAACACAAAATAGCATTGGGTCGGGCTGGGCTTCGGGTTAGGAAAATACGTCAGACCGGACCGGCTCGGCCTAGTCCCGCGGAACCGGCTTTTTCAAGCCCGGCTCGAAAGCCGGTAGGCATTTGGACAGATCAACTTTATCGAAAAGCAACAAATTTTACATGTGAGTCCATCTATTCTTCTTGCCATGCGAATCGACACAAAGTTGCGTCCAGATGTATAGAGTTATGACAAAAAAGTCAAACAAGTTAAATGTTTTTTTAGTGTGAACGCGAGGTCTAGTAAAAAAAAATAAGGTGTTTTTCTTAATAAAATCTAATCTTCATAAAAAATAACTCTAATCCATCTCTATTTCTCATATCGCCTATTCTTTCCTAGTTTCAGCCTCTCGTTGTCTGAACACTCTTCGCCATAGATAGTTTGATCTTTTTTATTAGAAAATAGAAGAAAACTCCCGACATATCTACCAACTAGGGATGCATATAACCGTTGCAAACATTTATTACAAAGTGACAATTTGATCTTTGGAAGTGATGAAATTGCTGAAAATAAGGTAAATAAAGTAAACATGATAGAAACAACACATTCTAGTCCTAGTTTGGTTTTGTGTTTGAAGTGAAAAATTCTAAAATAGCATACAAAGGAATTTTCTAAAAAAAACTTTTAGAAAAGCAATAACAATGCCTACGCTGCAATATTCTACAATATCCACTCGTAAAACCCATTTCAAAAAGAAAATACTCAACAAAGATATCTCGCGCAATGGGATACCCTTGTCTTCTTTCTCCGTAGCGAGAGCCTCGCTGCCCTCCATCTCCATGCACGTCCTGCTCCTTTCTCCACCTCGCGACCTCCACCTCCGCCGTGACCTCATCGTTACCTCACCGGCGCTGCGCTACGCAAGTTAGGTTTGGGGACTGGGGGCTGTTTGTGCCCGTGGGCCTTAGAGAAATGCCGGGTGGCGGCGGTCCAACGGTAGGGAGGGGATTGTGGGAGGAGGGATGAAGGCACCAAGCAGCGACCGCAGACGAGCATCTCTACTCAAAGCTCTAAATACACATTTTATAATATTACTAGCAAAAATACCCGTGCGTTGCAACGGGAGAAATAAAACCCCTGCATGCTCCTAACCCGATAAGCATAGCCTAAGACCCTAACCCCAGAAGCATGGTTCCAATTTAATCAGAGAATCTCAGCTTAATTTTGTAGCAGAAGTAATACTATATATTGCGCAATTATCAATTGAAAACAGTGCTGAAAAAAAGGAAAAGCTTCAGAAAGAAAAAAAAACTTGTTATTTCTCTGAACGTATTGGCACATCATTAGGCATCTACAGAAAACTCTCCTCTAATGCAAGCAAGTCTATACAAATGCTTAAATGATCCAATGTTTTTTTTTGTTAGAATTTATACGAACATATGTAATCTATCCTTCTCTCTCTTTCTCCCTCTCTCTCTAATTTTTGCGTATCATGCAAGAACTGACTGAAGAAATGTATAAAAAGGATAATGCCCAAGCACCACTTGGGGAGGAAGGTAGACCAACACCAGCTAGACAAGCAAACTCAAGCATCTTTTTCTTTGTGCGAGCATGAAAAACTAAATAACATGGACATCACGAGCATGAAAAAAATTAGCTTGTTTTAGACAGAAATTATAGCCAAGCCGCCAAGCCTATGTGACCGTACAAAATGTCACTTTGTAATTGCATGTATCTAAATTTTGCTTCTCATATGGAATTGGACAATGCATAGCAGTTTAGCAAGGTTGTGGTGCTGCCATCCAGGGTATTAGCAAGTGTATACATATGCACACATGAAAAAAGGTGTCTGCAAATCTTGCATTTTAAAAACTAATAAAAGCATGGTACTCTTCCAGTTCCAAAATAGAATTGTAGTTCATACATCATGAAACATACAAGCACAACAACAACAACAACCTAAATTACTAATGTGTAATGACATATATCAAAATAACCAATGGTAGCATCTAAAGAGATGCTACTTACATAATTCCCAAAATTGATCATCTAAAATCATGGCTAGTGGTGCCTTAAGCACGTTTTGAACTATACTTGTTGAAAATTTTCAAATAAACTAAATTTTGGGCTAAGCACGTGGGGGTATTGTTGACAAATCATAAGAACATGTGGTTGTATAAAAACATATGGACGTTGTGTCGTGCCTACGACTGCTACCCATTTCTTATATAAACCCAAACTAATTTAACCCACACCTCTCATATGCGTTCAACCCAATTTCTCAACCCATTTAAACCCATTTCTCAACCCAATTTTATATGAAGATTAGATTTTATAAAGAAAACACCTTAATTTTTTTAAACCTCACGTTCATACTAAAAAAACATTTAACTTGTTTGATTTTTTGTCATAACTCTATACATCTGGACGCAGCTTTGTGTAGATTCGCATGGCAAAGAGAATAGATGGACTCACGTGTTAAATTTGTTACTTTTCGATAAAGTTGATCTATCTAAAGGCCTACCGGGTTTCGAGCCGGGCTTGAAAAAGCTGGTTCCTTGGGACTAGGCTGAGCTCAGTCTAGTCTGACGTCTTTTCCTAGTCTCAGGCTCGAGCCCAGCCTGAAGCCCAGCTGACCTGATGCTATTTTGTTTTTTATTCGGACCCGGTCCCGGCCCGACAAGCGGGCTCTAGATCGAAGCCCAAGCGGCCAAGTCAGCCTGGTGTACTCCTTAGGTTGGCACGGTTCGGTCTGCCCATGGCTAGGTCTATTATAAAACAACTCAGTTTTTTTTAATAAAAATCTCGTGTTCACACCATAAAAAAATCAAAATTGTCTATTTTTTTGCTATACATATCCGAAAGAAATTTGGGCAAATTGGCAGGTCAAACTGAATAGGTGGACCCGCATGTAAAAATTTATAATATATTATAGAACCCATATGAATTCATTCAATATAAACCCGTAGGTTGATCCCATTTAAACCCAAACCTTTTCAAACCCACCATACCCCACCCCACCCCAACCCATTTCAACTTAAACACACCCCAACCCAACCCATGAGCAACATCAACACAATTTCCACCCATCCAAATCAGCCCATTCTAAAACTCAACCCATTCCACTCCAACCCATTAGCACCCCTAGTTGTGCCTACATTTTATTGGAGTGTGTGTTAATCTGCCTCGGGCATTAGCGTTTTAAAAAAAAATGCGGCACCAAAATTTTTAAAGCTACCAATTTCAGGGTTGAAAACACCGACTTCTAACTCAAAAAATATTTGATTATCGACACTTACCAAAATCATTTGGTCGTGCGTGCTCACGACAATCACTATGGTTGGCTTGAAAAATAGTTGTGGTTAGCTCTAAATGGTCTGAATCCTTCAATTATAGAACTTAACTCATTTTTGTTCGTGAACTATTATTACCTTGGTCCTAATTTTTTTAAAACCGGGTTCGCTGCACTTTTGCTTCGAAATTTGGAGCACGACGAAAACTAAATAAAGCATGAAAAATATAAAACAAATTACATGAAAAATAGAAAAATATATGAAAAAAACAGTGCACATCACATTAAAAACTTGTAAGGAGGAACACACGATGCATCATAGAGAAAGGAATGACTACAAACATTAATTAGATGACATTCCTTATATGACTTGAAGGACAAATAGATACTCCCTCCGTTCCTTTTTGTTTGTCGCTTTTGACTTTCGTACACGCCTTTATTATTCGTCTTATTCAATTTTTTGTAAATAACATTTTTTTTGTTGTGATTTGCTTTATTAATAAAGGTACTTTAAACATGACTTTTTTTTCATGTTTGCACTAAAATTTTAAATAAGACGAATAGTTAAAGTCGTGTAAAAAACGTCAAATAAAAAAAACAAAGGAAGTATTTTATAATTGTTTTCTCCCCTGCACCTGATATAACATTCTAGCTAGTGGAAGTGCCTTATGGAAAAGAGAGTCCATTTTTTAGTCATGCAACGAAACAACGAAGGCATCTAACATATCCAATCATTTTACGAAGCCTATAGACAATCTTCCCATTTAAAGACGTGTGTTTTTATCTTAAAATTGATTTTCAAAATCATTCAATTCAAAATTATTTGCCTTTTAAGAGTAATAAACTTACAAGTCCTCATAAGAATTTGCAAGAATATTTACTTGAGCCCACTTAGCCTGAGCTCAACTCTAATCCATCTCTATTTCTCATATCGCCTATTCTTTCCTAGTTTCAGCCTCTCGTTGTCTGAACACTCTTCGCCATGGATAGTTTGATCTTTTTTATTAAAAAATAGAAGAAAACTCCTGACGTATCCACCAACTAGAGATGCATATAACCGTTGCAAATATTACAAAGTGACAATTTGATCTTTGGAAGTGATGAAATGGCTGAAAATAAGGTAAATAAAGTAAACATGATAGAAACAACACATCCTGCTCCTAGTTTGGTTTTGTGTTTGAAGTAAAAAAAAATCTAAAATAGCATACAAAGGAATTTTCTAAAAAAACTTTTAGAAAAGCAATAACAATGCCTACGCTGCAATATTCTACAATATCCACTCGTAAAACCCATTTCAAAAAGGAAATACTCAACAAAGATATCTCGTCGCAATGGGATACCCTTGTCTTCTTTCTCCGTAGCGAGAGCCTCGCTGCCCCCCATCTCCATGCACATCCTGCTCCTTTCTCCACCTCGCGACCTCCGCCTCTGCTGTGACCTCATCGTTACCTCACCAGCGCTGTGCAAGTTAGGTTTGGGGACTGGGGCTATTTGTGCCCATGGGGCTTAGAGGAAGGCCGGGTGGTAGTGGTCCAGCGTAGGGAGGGGATTGTGGGAGGAGGGATGACGACACCAAGCAACGACCGCAAATGAGCATCTTTACTCGAATCTACACACTTTATAATACTATTCACTGCACACTCCATCTATTTTTATAATTTTTTTCGCAACTTGTACCGTACGCAAAAACATTTTTTTCTCTAAGAGCATCTCCAATGGGGACAGGTCAGCCGGCTCTAAGCATACCATGTAGGATTTTGGGCTGACATGGAGGAGAGAGGGAGCGCTGAGGGCTAGCGCTGGCGCTTGATCTAGCGCCGGGCGTTAGGCGAGCGCCCCGATAAAGCAACCTGGAAGCATCGCTCGCCACCGCCCATTGGATTCCGGCCGCCCGTTGGATCTGGGTCGCGCCATGGCCTCCGCGCGCCGCCGCGCCATGGCCGTCGCACGCCGCCGCGCCATTGCTGCTGCCCGCCGCGCCATGGCCCACACCGCCGTCGTCGCCGTCGCCGGATCCCAGCGGCGCGCGACGGAGGGCGGGGGTGGGGGGACGGGATGAAAAGAGAGACGGAGGGCGGGGGCAGGGGAGGGTGAGGCCGAGGTGGGCTAGGGTTTTGGACGCGATTTGTGGACGTAGATGGAGTGATGGACGACCGAGATTGATGCGGTGGCATTGGTTGGTAATTTCATCGAAGTGACGGACGGAAAAAACGGACGGAAATCCTATTCCCTTTATTATTAGGTAGAGATTCACTGCACGCTCTATCTATTTTTATATTTTTTTCGCAACCTTTACTGCACACTTTAATACTCCGATGCTCTACGCGCGGCCGAGGAGACAGCGGCAAAACCACGCTAAACCCTGCCACAAATCCGCCCAAATCGGCGACCGTTCGCCCTCCGCCGCAGGCCCCCAGCCATGGCGACCTCGTTCGCGTTCGGCTCCTCCGCCGCCGCGGGATCCACGACGTCGTCGCCCTTCTCCTTCTCCACCGCCCCATCCGCCTTCTCATTCTCCCAGCCCGCCGCGGCTGCATCCTCCTCCTCCCAAGCCTTCGGCTCCTCCCTCTTCTCTTCCTCCGCCGCCGCTTCATCTGCTCCTCCCGCCTTTGGCTCATCCCTCTTCGGAGCCTCCCCTGCCTCCGCGCCCGCCTCCGCCTCCTCTCCGTCCCCCTTTGGGTTCGGATCCACTGGCTTCTCGTTCTCGCAGCCCACCACCGCCGCCGCCTCCACCCCATCCCTATTCGGCGCACCCGCACCCGCACCCGCCGCCGCCGCCGCCGCCGCCTCCGCCTCCGCCTCCGCCCCATCCCTATTTGGCGCACCCGGCGCCTCCACCGTGGCAACCACACCTAGCTCGTTCGGCGCCTCCTCCGCCGCCGGAACCACCACCAACCTCTTCGGCACAACAACCACATCTGCGGCTACCACCCCGAGCCTATTCGGCGCCACATCCTCCGCCGCGGCCAGCCCGAACCTATTCGGCGCCGCCGCCTCCTCCGCCACGTCCGCCCCGAGCCTATTCGGAGCCGCCGCCTCCTCCGCCGCGGCCACCCCGACCATGTTCGGCGCCACCTCCTCCGCCGCCGCCACCCCGGGCCTATTCGGCGCTACCTCTTCCGCGGCGGCCACACCCAGTCTCTTCGGCGCAACCACCCCAACCCCCAGCCTCTTCGGCGCCGCCGCTTCCTCCGCTGCATCCACGCCAAGCCTTTTCTCTGGCGCCGCCGGTGCCACGGGCTTCGGGTTTGGCACATCCTTGTCCGGCACCACCACTACCACCACCGCCTCCTCGACACCATCATTCGGCTTCGCATTCAACACTGCGACCGCCGCATCAAGTACCGCCACTGCCTCGGCTTCCGCGCCGGCTCTAGGGTTTGGGGCCACCACGGCGTTGTCTGGATCCGCCACCTCTGTGCCGCTCTTCAGTACCACCGCCGTCTCGGCTACAGCAGCCACTGCTACGACTGCGCCGTCGTTTGGCTTCTCGTCCTCGCCATCGACTACCGCCTCTGTTCCGTCTTTTGGCTTCACGCCGTCATCAGCAGGCACGACGACGGCGAGCACTGCCCCTTCCTTGTTCTCATCTTCCACCCCTGCGTTCTCCTTCCCTAAGAGTGCATCCACCACTCTCACCACGCCGGGGACTGCGCCCTTCATTGGTTTCCCCTCGACCTCTTCACAGGCTGCATCTTCTGCTGCCACCACACCCACATTTACTTCTCTTTCTGCAGCGAGTTCATCCACTGTGCTGGCAGGTACTGCAGCCCCTGCAACGTCGGGGTCATTATTTTCAGTGCCAGCACCAGCTTCCTCTCCTAGCGGTTTCAGTTTTGCTGTAGCACCATCACCATCATCTGCGGCGGCAACTACAGCCACTACCACCACTGTCACAAGCGCGTCAACACCCGCAGCCATGACAACCACAGCTCCTTCAACCGCCACAACATCATTTCCTAATTTTAGCCTGCAGGCAACTACACCAGTTTCTGCCTCGACTACGGCAACTCAGTCAAGTCTGTTTGGTGATCTTTTATCTTTTTGTTCATTCTTTGTACTCGGCTACTTGCTGTTCAACTCTGCGTGTTATTTTTAGTTTAGCTCAATATTACCATGACATCATGCACTGCTTCAATTTTTTTTTCTGAACAATTTTCACTCACATGCAAGTAATAGTATCTGGTTTGTTGCTTATAATATCAATATCTCAAACTACTTTGGATCATCGTTGCAGGACCCAATTTTGTTCATTCTCTGTTCTTTCTGTCCAATTCTGTCTGTTTTAGTTTGTCTCATTCGCGGTGCCTCACATTTTTGTTCCGAACAATTCACTCACATGCAAGTAACAGTAATTAGTTTGTTGCTCATAATATCAATATTCAGCCCACCCCATTGGATCATGTTGCAGGCACTGTTCTCAAAATCCAGATTAATCCGCTATTACTCTCTAATTGGTAGTTCTCTACATAGCAGCAATTACTGATTACTTCTGATTAATCTCTAAATCAGTCCTATCTAACCTTTAGCCCCTAGCTTGCTGACTGACTAGTGACTAACGGCTTCGTGAACCATGATTGCAGGACCCAATATGTTTCTGTATTGTTAAATTTTCTGTTCTGTAACACATTTTTTGCTAATGTTTTGAATATAGTGCTTGCTGTTGTGTACAACAGAAATAGATATGGCCCTTATGTTGGGCAAGACAAATTGTTATTGAAGCTAGCGCCTGGGCTGTTAATTGAAGCCACCGCCTATTGAGATTAGATCGCCATTTACTTCATTGATTGGATAATTAGAAAGATTAATGACCGTCCCTTTTATAGGGATGAATAACTTGGACCTGTAGAAAGTAACCTTATTTAACCCCTAACAAACTCATCTAATCAAATCCATATCGTGGGTACTGTTCGTGTCGCGGGTACTGTGTATGGGCCTTTTGGGTCTATTGTGCCTGCGCATAAAACTTGCTTTGTTTGTTTTTCAACTGGTCACTTTGTATATTTTGGTGATGTGATTTGTATTAAGTGGGTGTAATCCACAGGTGGTTCTAGTACAGTTGCAAGCACATCGGTCACCAGCACTAGCGCCAGTCAGGCAGCTTCCTCAGCTGTTCAAGCTAACAGCACTGGGTTGGACAAGCTCCCTTGATTTATATCTATTATTATATTTTGCTGAAGCTGCGCTGCAAGATCTTAACATTTTCCATGACCTTTGTCCTGGCTATAGCCCTTCATCTTCTACTGCCATCACCCCAGCAGCATCCCAAGCGCCGAAACTTCCATCAGAAATTGTTGGTAAAGGTGTTGAGGAGGTACTGCAAATATTTTTCAATTACAGTTGGTTGGTTTTCAATTTTTACTATTGCACTTGCTTTAGATGTTGCACTGCAAGGCTTGATTGATCTTCTATTGTGGTTTATTTCTATTTTATTAAGTAGCGTGGAATCATTTCAGTTTATAGACTTTCTAATGGAAACACTTACTGTAGATTATTAGGGACTGGAACAATGAGCTTCAAGATCGTACTACAAAGTTTCAGAAACATGCCACTGCAATAGCTGAATGGGACCGGAGAATTCTGCAAAACAGGAATGTTCTAATAAGGCTAGAGGTATGCTGTGCAGCTAGTTTTACATGTATTGATTATTGAACTCTAATAAATCTCATTGTATTTTTACATGCTCAAACTCTCATATTGTCACTAGTCAAAGGGTAATTAAGAGTCTTTCCATATTGCATAATGGCATAAATGCATGGCCGTCTCCAGGAACCTGGAGCCCCAGAGCGAAATGCATAATAGAGACATTTTTTTTTAAAAAAAAATCATATTTCTAATATTACTAGGGCATACTTTCACTCAGTTATATAACTTCAATATGTGTTATTTCGTACAATATTTAGAAATATAGCGAATATTAATGCTAAAAGACTGACCTCATGTTTTACCGAAAAGCATTATCCGTCTAGTATTTCTTGTCTAATTCTAATCCGAAAAGAAGAACATCCTCTTTTGGCAACTCTCACCTATCTTTAGGTCAATTCTCTGTCCCTTTCACAGTATCTCCTTATGGTTGTCACATTTGTAGTCTCCATTAAGTGTTCTTCTTAAGAACACTAGCACATAGAGCTCCTACTTGTTATTTAACTCAAATGTCTCTGCGCTTGTATTGTGCCTATGGTTGTCATATGAGGCTTACTTAATGGAGCCGAAGTAGAGGATGTGGTTGAGCTAAAACTTGCTCAATTAGTATAGTAAATTTAACACTCCTACATACAAAAGTGATTTTATGCAAAAACTACCCGTTAAAGTATCCTAACACGAAAAATGCAAAAGAGGTAATGGACATAGTTGAAACATCGCTGGTACTCATTACGTTATACAAACTAACAGATTACACGGTGCGGGCATGCAATGGTATGTGCGGTTCACAAAGCATATATCCTACTAGTGCACGGGATCTAAACCTAACATGACTTAGGAGAATTTAAAACGACAGGACACTCCACTACAATCTGCTAGGTGCACCGATAATATTTCCCTTTTCTCATTACTTTCGGGACTGCCGTCTTAGCTCTAGTATCCCTCTCGTGTTTTCTTTCACGATCGCCCTTACACTCGGAGGCCTGTCACTACCATTCGGCCTCCCGCTATGCACGAAACTCCTCTTGCCAACATCTGTTTTTCTCCTTCTCTTATTCATCATCCCACCGATCCAGTGCCCTAGCTCCCTAAGTCACCATCTCCCTCCTCACTTGTTGCTCCTGCTGAAGAGTATGCTCGATGTCCAAGTATTGGATGAACTTGCACAATGGAGGCTACAAAGGGTAACAAGATTAAGATTATGGTAATATATACTCCCTCCGTATCAAAATATTTGTCGCTTTTGACTTTTAAACAAACGTTTGACCATTCGTCTTATTCAAAAAATTAGCACAAATATGTAAAAAAAATAAGTCATACTTAAAATATATTTAGTGATAAAACAAGTCACAACAAAATAAATGACATTTACATAATTTTTTTGAATAAGACGAATGGTCAAACGTTTATTCAAAAGTCAAAAGCGATAAATATTTTGATACGGCGGGAGTATGTTAGACCAATACAATTGTGATCAATAACTTACTGGGTTTTTGCCCTTCATCTGCATCTCGTCGGATCGGTCACTGGCGTAGTTTGCGCACATCCAATATCTCCTACGTAGTGTACGACATATCAAAGGACCTCATCAAATTGCAACCATTCCGCACAGACACATGTGTGCCCAAATGCCTTTCGGGATAGGTTCCCTCATACAATCCCATGGGTGCGAGGGGAACTCCATAACACTCTTAGAGGATTTTATCTTCTCTTCCCTATTTGGTTTTCTCTCTTTGAATGTCATCTATTTTACACTTTTCTCGAGTCAATCCCCTAAATTAGTGCATCTAATCACTCAACATGCTTTTGTAAATACATTGACTATATTACCATGTTTTCAAAAATAATCACAAACTTTACAAAAAGACAACATACTTGCCATTAGGACTTTCAACAAAACTTCATTGCGATAATCTCCCTACTTCTCTTCCTTCCCTCACACGAGCGCAATGCCATCGATCGGTGGCTTTTATAGCCCTCACACACCGCTCCTGCCGGGAGGGAGCGGCTTGCCCACCAACATATCGCGACTCGTGCCACTTCGTCATGTGTTTCAATGGGGATTAGCCACTTTTGGCATGAGCAGCACCACCCCATGCCGCTCCTAGGAGGGTGACATGCAATTGGGTGCCGCTTCTATCTGCGGTCGCTCAGCTCCAAATTTGTATAAAAAAAACACACACACACACACTATAATGGTATTTCTCGAATTGGGATTTTTTAATTAAATGGCAAAAAATTACAATTGGTAAGCCTATTTAGTTTGCTGAATAAAAGAGCCCTTTTAGCTAACCATGTCGAGCAAGAAGAGGCAGGGGTCCAAACGCTGGAGCATGATATTGAAACATTTTTTTCTCGTAAAATAATTTTATATTTTGGGGCATCGCACATATATGTTTCTCAGATATTTTTTAATAGATCTTTTGCTTCAGGTTGACAAGAATAACATACACATAAATGCTATTAAAAAAATATGACCTATCCACACAATTCTATATGGTAATCTCATTTTTACTTTTTTTTTTTGCCCTTGTGCAACTTACGATTATCTTAATATTCATGCCCAACGTTTTTCTTTTGTTTCGAAATACAACCCCGTGTGAAATTAGGGGTGCTTCCACAAGAAAACTGCTGTATATAAACACACTGACAGCTCTCTCTCTGGTCCCACCATCCAGCTGGAGACTGAGGAGTGAGGAAACTCCGGGCCCAGAGCTCTCGCTGCCTCCTCCCGCACGCTTTTGCCCACCGGAAACGGCTCGTCTCCTCCCACGAGGAACGGCCCTACCCACTGACGCCTCGGGCCCCACCATCGTTGCTTCGTTGGTGAGAAAGCGGGCGGGTTGTGTCATTGTGTGCGCGCGCTGCCCGTTCCCGCGACCGGCGGGTAGGGCGCAAATTACATGGACAATGGGGCGGATTTTCTCCAAGTATTTTCCCCTAAACGTACATGGCAGGTACAAGATATGCTTTAATTCTTTTCCATGTCAAGTTTGAGGATATATATATAAGTTCCATCGTTTTTTAAAGTGCATTTTGTTTCATTAGAACAAGACTTTGATCAACAATTACTTTATTAAACAATTACTTTATTAATATGTCATTTATGTGATACAAAATCATACTCATATTAAGTTCGTTTGAATACAAATCTACCAACATCAATCTTGTGTCATAAAAGTTATGTATTAATAAAGTAATTGTTGATTAAAACTTTGTCCTAACAAACAAAATACGCCGTATAGAAAAAACAGAGGAAGTATATGGTAAAATTGCACCGACAAAAGATACAATATCATATCTTGTAAATTTGGGTTTTGATCCCCAAGTTTTGGGGTCATGCATTTTCTTGTACGCCTTTGAAGTCCCTACAGCGACAATGAGTCTTTCTTCTTTTGACGTAGGTGAAAATTGTATTGCTCTGTGTTTGTCAGTTTGTGCGTCGATTCTTTCACGCCTAGTCTCCTAAAAAATATTGGCTCCACTCTGGATGTGCCCACTTTTCGTTTGTACCTGAAAACTTAAGAGACGCATTTAGGGGATAAGTACATTTAGCAAAATTTGAAAGATATCTTCTAAGAACTGTAAACAGATTTGACCGCGTAAAAAATCTAAATGTGACAATAACTTTGGGTGACATTTTAGACGATTTAAACGGATCTTTAAGAATACGGGCAACGAACCATTCGGACATGTTCGAGAACAAAGTTTTTTTTTATATATATATATAGTTTTGAAACAAACTCATGGTTCATTGCTCAAAGCCATGTGTTCGATTGATGGTACGAGTTTTAATTTGGCATGTCAATTAAGTGAATATATGTTGTAAGCTATATAAGTTGAAAAAAATTGTGAGGGCATGTCCAACAGGGCTTAAATCGAACTATCTAGTAGTATAGTGAATAAAATAGAAAACAAATAAATGTTGATTAATAGGATGAATAGTGTTTTGTTGGCCTAAGTTAGGCATGGTTGGAGCTGGCCTGAGCTCTCAATAGGGTAATAGAAAGAAAATGTTAAAAATTAGTTTTTTAAGAGATTTGTGGAAAGAAACTAAGATGTGTTTTTTAAATGGCTATAAACGTCAACGAATTTTGGATCATTTATAAAATACAATATATCTTGTGTACACATGTGTTTCCGTGTAAACCTGTGTACACCAACTAGTAAAACTCATAAAAAAACTTTAACTCATAAAAAAACTTTAAAAGTTTGTAGATGTTCTAATGAACTTGTTCTACCTATGTATAAAGTTTGAAGAAGAAATCCATCCTATAATAAGAGTTATAAAAAAAGAAATTTATATCAATTGTAAACTATTAAAATTTGCCATTATTTTCTTTTTTTACAACTCTTAATATAAAATGAATTTGGTCTCCAAACTTTATACATACGTAGAGCAATCAATAAAAAAAAATCTATAATTTTTTTCAGATTTTTTTATAAATTTTGTTAGTTGATGTGCACGGGTTTACATGAAAACCACATATACACAAGATATGTTGCCACACATAGGGTTTACACGAAAACCAGGATCAGGCCCTAGCTCTGGCCGCATCGGCCCAGGAGACGAGGCCCACCAAACCAACCGCGCACGAATAATACTACGCTTTCTTCATCACCTGTCTGAGCTCTCACATGACGCTCTTTTCTTTCTTCTTCCTTCCGTTTGGTTTCGTTTCATCTGGAATTCAGGTTTCGGTGCAGGCTTCGATAGCCGGCGAGATGGGATCGACGGCGGCGCGGCAAGGGAGCTAGCTAGGGGCCGCCGCGACGTCCTAGCGCTCGCCTCACTGCCCCATCCTGGTGCGTACGGCCTGGCCTCTGCTCCGCGGCCCTCTTTTTCGAGGAAGGCACTCTGCTTTGCCTCTGCCTGGAGTTGCTCTAGGAGCAACTCCAGCAGCTTCTCTATATTTTCCCTCTAAAACACTATTCGCGTCCCCTCCATCCATTCCTCTAAAATTCCTTCATAAATTACACTACCCTCTAGAAGATTACTTCCCTCCAGCAGCCCCTCTATATCTGCTATAGTGTTATCCAGGAGCTCCTGGAGTTGCTCAGGCATGATTCCCGCCCCGTTCTAGGGTTCAGTCACCTAGGGAGGTATCACTGTATCAGGTACGTGTGATTGAGCCGCCAGGACCATTTTTTTTTTCCTTCAAAGATTCTACCAGAGACCGAACTGTTTCGAAACAGTGCAATTTTCTCATCAGCATCCTAACCAGATCGCCCTCAATACACCAGCTCTCCGCAGATTACCCTCACCTCAGCTGTGGGAATAAACCTGCTGTCTTTGACAAGCAAATAACTGATGAATGGAACAAAGCTCCCTGGCCAGAAAGTGTGATAAAAGAAAACAAGGGGGGGGGATGTGTGGCTTCCATTACTAATGGTATAATACCATGGAAAGTTCAGGGACCACAGATTTCCACAAGTTTTAGGTTAAACTTACTTTACAGCTAAAGCACCATTTATTTGAGGTGTATTATATATACACTGTTCTAAGTCCCTTGCACGATGAGGCTACAGCTAGAAACTGGTGGATATGGTACACGTACGTAGGTTTCTACATACACTAACTCTTGGGGTTGCTCTTAGAGGAAGTTTAGGAAAGGGGAAGGAGAGTGGAGACAATGATTTACAGAAACATCATACAACTAGCAATGACACTGTCGATACGACGGTGTGACATTTGGCAGCTCCATCATTTCTGCAGGCCACCCAGATTGAAAGCTCCCTTTGCATCAATGCCATTGTGGTGCTGAACCCCTGCATTGGATGGACGGGGATGGCTCGAGTTTGAGAAGCTTGCAGTTATGCATCATAAGGTAACTTTTTAAAGCTCATGATGCATGAGTATCATACCTCGGTTTTCTTCCACCAATCGATGTGCTACTAGCGTTTGGTTTGTTCATTGTCCATGACGGCCGACGTGGTGGAGGTGGCGGTGGTGGTGGCTGCCAAGACGAGTGAGCAAAAGGTCAGTCGAATCTGGCAGGTTGCATATCCTCCACTGATAAATATCTTAGGATCATCAAAAGGGAAAGCCCCAGTGAATATTTCGCCGTAAAAGGAAGCCATACATTTGTAGTCCTCGCCTTTAAATTTCTGGTCTGTGAAGGAACCGTCTTCTCTGACGCAGATGTTCGAGATTGCACTGTCGCCTGAATGCCCTACATAAAGGTTTAAGGTGATCATTAACATGTCCATTTTACCGCTAAACGCCAATACATTTATGAAAATATTTCAGCTATACTTGTTTCCAGTAATATGGCCTGTACTCTTGATAATAAATCATCGTTACAATCTAATGTAAAGTTGGCATGTAGACCAAGACCAAGGGAAGTCCAGAATACAGGTGACTACTGAACATTTTTGTGGCAACTAGAAATGAATTTACAAAGACATATAGGGATATAGATTTATCAGCAGTGAGCAGAAACTAGCCCTCTAGATTCAAATAGGGGACAAAGAATTACATATTACTAGTTACTTATGATAACTAGGAAATGATGTAAATATTTATATGACCAAGTTAAAAAATTTGTTGAACCTGTCAACATCATTACATGACTGATGATTCACAGCTCACATACAGAAAATAACAAGATCCATAAACAACTTTTGAGCAATTTACCTCTTTCACTTTTGGTCTTGCTAAGGTTTGTGCTGGTTCACCAACACTGGAACTAAACCTTTTTTGTGGAGGAAGGTTAACAGAGCTGCATGGTAAAAAGTTATTGTCAGTAAAATAAGGCAAAGCTATTTTTGATAATCACTTTTAAAAAGCTTCTTAAGACATTCCAATACTCATGTAAATTAGCACCTTGATTTCTGTTTGCCAGACACTTGCAAGTCCATGTTTTTTGACCTAGTAGAGTGGCCGTCCAATTTTGACGGTCCTTTGACATTTCTGCTTTTGAAGCAGGAAAAGGAATGCAATTAAACTCTTTTTTTTCAAGAAGGGGTATACCCCATTTCCATTATCATAGACAACGGAAACAAAAGTACATGCCTTTCATCAACTGGAATTACACCACAGAGATACAAAATTAACTCTTCGAAGAAATAAATGAATTTTCAGGAGTAACCTTGTTGTGTCCAGCTTGCTACTTTTATTAGCATGTGGGATTACCGCCGTTTTCTGCAAACTCTGCATTTTGGAAGCAAATTTATTAGATTTGACGCGATTATGTTTCCCATGGTAAACCAAAGAATGAATTAAGAACAAACCAATATGAAGATGCTATGTGATACGATCATTAGATGAGTGGTGCTTTATTTACTTTTATGATAAGGGCTGGAACGTACCACTGTGGTTGTGGCACCCTTTGGATGAGCCACAGTTGCTTTTGTCTTGCTCGGTGTTCTTGGATCCATTTTCAGAACACTATCCCTGGTAATAGAACGTCTTTCTCCAGTAGATGGCCGACGTAAAGTGGCCATATCAGCATGCTTAGCTGTGCTTTCTCTGTTGTTGACAAGACGTCTTTCGGAGGTAGAAGGCCGGTGTGGAGGGATAGCATCAGCTTGCTTCTGTGCACGTTCTCTGGTTACTGGACGTCTTTCGGCAGTGGAAGGCCGGCGTGGAACATCAGTAGCATATTTCTTTACACTTTCCCCAGTGATTCGTTCTCTGCTAGAAGGCCGTTGGGTCGATGCTGAGGAAGGTCTTCTGAGTCCTGTAGGCCCAACAGTTTCTTTTGCTGTAGGAGCCATCTTCTGAGGTGCTGCATTTGGCCCTTGCAATGAGCAAGCATTGTTGGGCTTTGCCTTCTGATTCATAATAATGCTGGACTTGGCGGCAATAGGCTTCTGAAAATGTTCATGCCAAATGTGTTATGACTTTACCAAAAGATTCATATGTTGTTTTGATTTTGAGCCAAAAAAGATTCATATGCTCACACAGCTAACTATATACAATTCAGTGAGTTGAAATAAAAGGCATTAAAAAATTAAGTACATATAAGGCACACATGAATACTGCAGAAATCATCTTGCTGGTCTGTAATTTCGGGCAGGTAGTAATGCAATATTAGATACCAGCAAAGTGTTGAACAGAGAAGGTAAAAGTGATTCAGAATGTATTGCACCCGACTTTATTGTAATATTTCATTACCTTACTGACAGATGAGCGATCCAGAAGGCTATCTGAATGGTTTTTGACAGACTTTGGTATAATCTTTGAAGCATATTTAAGTCTGGAATCTTTCTCAGTAATTCTTTTAGGAGCCTTAACAGTTCCATATGCTGCTCGGCGACCATCATGATCAGCACTTGCATTCTGCTGCACTATACCCATTCTGTCTACAGAATCTGAATTATTATCACCACAAACATTTTCTCTAATAATCTGGTCAGTTTGCTGCAAAACTCCGGCTGATGAAGAATGAATGGATGAGGAAAATTCTGCATTGAAGTCTTCGGTTTCATGGTCATCATAGTATTGCAGTCCCTGCTCGGGGGTGATTTCGTGCGTAGCTTGTTCCACGTAATCATCAACAACTGTTCCAGATCCAGTGGGAGTTTCAAGCTCTGCAGCTGGCTCATCTTCTGCTGTTTGGCTAGAATCACTACCATCACCACTATAATCCAAAGTGAGTTCAGTTTGCTGGTTTTGCTGCTGTGAAGCCTTTAGTTCCCTGATCTTCTTGTAATACTCTTCAAAATATGCCTTCTTCTCAGCAACCAAACCATTGAATTTTCCAAATTCCTCATGACGCCTGTCATTGGTAAACACAGACCATTTCTCCCATGATAGCGACTCCAGTTCAAATCTTCCGAAAGATATGGAACCATGATCAAGAGTCTGGGATATAGATACTCCCTGAGGAAAGTAAAAAAGGTGTAATAGAAAAGGGGGTGAGATTACTAGCTGCTGGCTACTCTTACCAGAAATAAAAATTGCATTGGTTCTTTATTCGAGTACAAAATTTCCACTTAAAATAAAATTGATTTCACAGTACCAATAAATTGAAATGAAACTATTTATTGTCTAGAAAAATGCACCACGCAACTTACTTGGGAACCATCACGTTCAGTTGATTCTCCCTGTGACCATGCAAAATACGTTTGATTGACCTCAGTTGCCATTCGTCTATCGCGTGGCTAATTCATCGTAGTTTAGTAGATCCAACGGAAGCCCTGCGGAATCAAATCAAATACAATTATAGCCCAAGCACGGTGACTCGTCTGAAGTTCACTACAGTCGGAAAATCGTTGACTACAAGGAAATCAATGAGAACTATAGATTAGGAAACACATCAAAATAAAACCACTCCATATATTTCCTATGGAAGATTGAAACCGATCAGATATTTCCTACGGGCAGTAATAGAGTGTGAAGAATTCTCCATCACTGAGCTAAAACCATATGACACACATTCATCAAGCCGATTCTACTTGAAGCATCGTTTCCTTTGGGATGAAGAATTCAAGATTCCTCGCATACGAATTTCACGAAATTCCAACCTTCCAAACCGCAGTTGAATCCTCCAATCCCATGCCATATACAGCCAGAAGCACCAACCTTAGGCCTCAACTACCCAGATGGTGCCATAATTCGTTCACATGCCAACCACCCAAATTAACCAGTTGCGGTCCGACGGATAGCAAGATGTTGATACAAGTACAAAAGCAAACCAAGAACACTAAATGCAACTTCAGGAAGCCAAAGATGAAAAGAAAAATATGGAGAAATTCCGGCAACACCAAGAATCAGAGAAAGCACAGAGCACGTCTGGTCTAATCAATGAACCAAAAGTTAGGTACGAAAATCTTGATTTTTAAGACACAAAGCGAAGGTGGAGGCCCAAGCCCAACACTGCCATCTGCAGAAATCCGAAATTTTCGGTGTAAGACAAGGCCAATCAAGAGCATAATTACCATTTGGCCAACAGAAAATTGGAGTCTTTTGGCAAAGGCAAAAAAAAGAAGAAGAAGAATTTCTATGGCGTCAGAACTGTGCACCGCCGCTGAATTCAGGGCGTGCTCCAGCAAGCATCACTGCATCAGTGACACTGCACGGACAGAAAGGAAAGGGAAGTGGGAAGAAAACGAAAAGAAAACGAAAAGGGGAGAGCGTAGAGGAGCATAAAACCGAGAGATCCGAAAGAAAATTCTCACAAAAAGTGGGAAATCGACTCACCAGTCATCATAGGAAAGAAAGGGAAATGCAGAGAAAGATAGCCGAGCAGTTACATCGCAGAAAGTTCAGAAACCGATGAAAAAAGGAGCACTTTTGAAGAGCGGCAGAGATGCGCAGAACCGAAAAGAAGGAAGTTTGCACGAAAGAAAATCCGAATCGAGCATCCGCTGCTCATCCCCTTCCCCCTCGCAACGCATAATTCAGCAACCTCGCGCACAGCCGCAGCGAAACCGACCCCAAAATCGAAGTAGGAGGAAGAGGAGGAGAGAATTCATCATGGAGCATCACTGAGATCACTGAGCCAGAGAGGACAGGCGCTCATGGAGCCCCATGTCAAGCAGAGCATTGCGGCATTGCGGAATCCGGCACAGCCATAGCCGTCACCTCCAATCCCTTCGCCGCAGATCACCCGCAAGCAAGAACCCACCAAGAATCCCACAAGAAAACCTCGCCGCAAGAACGCCCACCCCCCAAGAAGGCAAGAAGCACAGAAACCGAGGAGGACGGAGCGGGCCCTGAATCCTCCATTACCTGACGCCGCGAGCCGCGAGGCGGCGGGGTGCCCGCCGGCGAGCGCCGCCGCCGCGGTGCGGCCACAGGAGGAGGAAGAGAAGAAGGCGGCACAGCACAGCACAGCACAGGAGCGGAGCACGGGTTGGTGCGTGCCGGCGTGTGATGCGCCGAGGGCTCTTAAATTTCGGGCTCTGATTAGCGCCTCGCGCGTTGGTGTTACGGCGATTGATTCCTTGCGTAACCACGCGCGCCGGCGTTGGGTGCGGGTGATTAGTGAGAGTGAAGCTTATTACTAGCATGCTAGATTGCTAGTGCTAATTTGATGTGCTTGGCGTGTGCCTCTGCCTGTGGGCCCACGTGTAGTATCGACTGTGAGGGCGGAGGAGGCGGTTGGCACTGTAGGAGTGTTCTAAACTGCGCTGCACGCCTACTACTGAATGAGTACTAGTGAACAGTGACGGCCGCTTTGACTATTTTCAACTATTTTCTCTTTATTTTCTCATTTCCTTTTTTACTATTATTCTTTTCTTCATTTCTCCACCATCTTTAACATCTCTTTAAAAATTCGTGAAAAAAACAGAGAGATAATTTTCTTTTAAAGGGAATGCATGGAAAAATGTCTCCTAAAGAAAACCGCAAAGAGAATTCGTTAAGAAACGTGAAAGGATCATAATATCTTCACGAAGAAAAAATAGTCCCTAAAGAGATACCGTTGGAGATGGTCTCGTTGCCTGGTGAAATGCAGCATGTGTGGGTGATTTACCATTATTTATTTAAAGGATAAAAAGGGGTCACACATGTATATGCATCCTAAACGCATGCAAAGATTTACCATGGTTGCTTTCCTACCATTACAATTTATTTTCAAAAAATGGGAAGCACAATTTTTCCTGCAGATACAATGATGATACTAGTGTATAAATGAGTAAAAATACAATGGGCTGTAAGTTTTTTTTTTGGTAAAAGGGAAAGCTGCAAAATCATGCTGTACGTAGTTTTTTTTCTCTTAGATTATTTGTTTATTCTTTTTGAACGGTTTGACTTTTATCATCATTTCTTGAAGAAAAAAACTTGAACCAGAAACATATATAAGCATCCTTAAAGTTGATTTCGGCTTCTAGTTTTAAATTTTCAAAACAATCGAAAGTTCAGTTTCTGTGTATAAATATATAATCAGATAATTTCAGCTCCCCAGAATGCTTGAGGACAAAAAAGAAACTATTTGGATCGATCTACGGAGGGAAGGCAGCTGGCACTAGCAAGTTGGTAGAAGATAAGACTAAGGAGGACAATGCAAATATATCAAACACCCTCCCAATTATTGAATCTTTTGAGAGGCGACGACAAATAGAAAACTTTTGAGAGGCTTCCTCCATCAGCATCTCTCACTCCCTGCCTCTTGTCTAATCGCCATTGTGGGGGCACTCGCTGGTCCAGCTCTAGCACTTCACTTGTACCCTTCCTCCCTTCAGGGTAAATTAAGGCTGATTGGTTCATACCTTGATGGTCCATGCAGTGATCTCCTAGGCTTAATTTCTTGGTTATGTAAGGTAAAGCCCTGATGAGTCAACTGTCAAATGCAACAAGGCAGAGGCAGGCCGGGCCCCATACTTTGCATTGCGTGCATACATCCCCCCTAGCTCGTAGCTTGAGTAGATGGAGCTCATGATCGTTTGCCTCCTTGATGATCAGATTTGACGTCCACGATAAGAAAGATTGCACTGTCGAGCAGATAATCTTTCGCTGTAATTGTCGGGTTATGCCCTAACCTGAATTAGGAGACAAGATTAACCCTGAAGTTTCCTCCAAGGCATTGTTCGATCATTGGTAGACGGCACGGGCCTTGTTTGCTATATGTTTTTAATCTAGCCGTGAATTATAATATGAAATGCTAGGACCTTGTTAAGTGTGGTTTAGAGTGACGTAACAATTATTGAAAATCGATCTGGGAGCTTCAAGAAAAAACACGAAAATCTATAAAATGTCAAATCTTTAAATTGTCAAAGAAAACAACACTATTCCGCTCTTAAAAAAAATCTGAATTTAAGAGAAAAGATTTTGAAACATATTTAGAGTGACTGGGCTAAACTAATAAGCTGGTTGAGTTAAATTAGTTGTACGTGGGATCGAGTAGATAAGCTAACTGAACGAATGAAATTAACATGTCGTTGGCCTAATACCAATATACGATGGTGTGTTCAATAATCCATACTAGCCCTATCTATGTACTAATTACTCGTAATCTTTTTTCGGCTTTGTACATTTTAGCTTACCGTAGCGTAGCGTTTCAGAAAAATTTGAAAGTCTTTAAAGAGATATTTAAATATTATAAAAAATAATTAAAAATAGTTTTAAAATCTTTAAGAAGACTACTAAGAACCTGAAAAAAATCATTACAAACTATTAAACCAAATAGGCTATATAAATTTTAATAAAACGCTACGCTACGTTACACTAAGCCAAAATGTATAAGATCATCTACAGTTCTACACCATCTCTACGTTTCTCATTGAGGTATTTGGGCTAGCTAGCTAGAGCATTGCAACGAGGCTATTATTGAACATGTTGCGAGGGTACTACATACCACATGAGACATGAGAGCTGTGCCGGCCGGCGCCCGGCGGTGGATGGATGGTGCTTGTGACGGCGACGAGAGTACGTAGCTAGAGCGGCGTGCTGTTGGGTTGGGTTGGGTTGGGATCTGGGGGCAAGGGAGGCGAAGAAACACGTACCAGCACGTTGACACCGGCACATGGCTCCATGCATATATCTCTGACACCAGCAGCTGTCGCCCATGTTACTCTGCTCCGTAAGTAGGAGGAAGAAGAGCCGGAGCCGGAGTGATCTATGCCCATGGCCATGGCCATGGGGGCGTCGAGCATCGTGCGTGCCGAGGCGCCTCCCACATGCCCGTCCAACCCCTCCTCCTCCATCACTCCTCTCTCTCTCTCCATCTCTACTTGAGATGGTCGAAGGTGGCACGCACGGTGACATGACAGCCGGGAGGATGTATGTTCTGCTTCTGCAAGCCGACATGCATGCATGCAAGCTGGGGGTGATTAACAAATCCCCCTTGCTTTAATTTGTTACCACTAATCGTCGCTTATTACCTGCATGCCGTGCATTGCAGTCAACGTCCGGCTAGTTGGTGGTAATGGTGATTCGATCGGCATGGCCGCGAGCTCTCGCGTACTTCCAGGATTCCAGCACATTGCTGGTGAGATTTGGATCTCTCTCTCTCTGAGCTCCAACAAGAAGCTCATGCTCATGTGATGGCCGATGGGAAGAGCCATTGCAGGCAGCAGCATGCGAGCTTTGCTGACGAGAAATAAAAAAACCTGCAGATGTGCATGTCGGAGTGAGCTGGACCTGCAGCATGAGGGCCACATGGCTTAGAGAGGGACTGAGGGATGCATGAGAGAGAGGCCTTGTTCCTTTTTAGCGTTAAGGACCGTTGCGTATTACTGTGATAATTTTTGTTTTTTATATATGTCTATATGTTGTGATAATTTGTATCGATTTATCGTGGCTTTTCGTAATCCTTTCAAAGATCCCAAAACTATTTTTTTATCTTTTTATAATATTTAGAATTTTTTTCGAGTTCTCTTAAATTTGCTACAGTGATACATAAATGCAAGGATGAAGAGAATAAGGCTAGAGAGGAGAGTATTTGGAGTTTGGACCGCTGCTTCTCTAGGAATCTTTTCCTGGCCATCTAGTAGATGTACTGTATCCTCATGGTCAGTCTACACCTCATTCCTGCAGGCATGTTCCGTGGAATGGAATATTGTGTTTATTCCCCTTATTTGATTGCTTTTGCGTTCCGACAAATGATTTAGATCTACCACCCATAATTCTTTTTTGAATTGTTTGGATAGATGCCAGTGCAGAGTTATCGCTTTTGACAAATGCCACTATAAAGTTCTCGTTTGCATTTTTACCTCTTCTAATAAAGCTTCGGCAGCGCTCCTACCAGTCCTTCAAAAAAAAGTTCTCGTTTGCATTTTTGTCATTATAAAATCGACATATTTGATTTGATATGATATAGGTGTAATTTTTTTTTTCTTAATCTGAACCATTTACTCTTACCTTCATAATCTATTTACATCAAATTCCCATTATCCTCTTCTTCCCCCTTTCTCTAATAAAGATCGCTGCTGCCCATGTCCACCTCCATGTGATCGCCCGCAAGCTTGCCACCGTACCAGGACTACCCTGCTGCCCTGATCGGCTCGCCGCTCCAACACCACACTGCCTCGACCTGTATCATTTTATCCGTATCATTTCTCTCTTTTAATAAATGGAGGGCAACTCTCCTGCATTTTTTTGTTTGATTTTTTTTTGGGATGGCAATTTCTTCAAGCCAAGCACTTTAGCCTTTTTAATTTGTTTCTCAAATATTTTAGAACCAAGTTTAAAACTTTCAAAGAATTAATTTCTCAAATATTTTAGAACTGGTTTTAAAAGCTTTTGAAGCCCATATGAACCAACCATTCCGACTCCAATCCTGCCTAGCTAAAAAGAAATATATGAAAAAAAAAATTGAGGCCAATTTAGCCCAACTAATTAAAAGGAACACGTCCTGAAAATGTTGTAAAGGTCGATATAGCTGAACTTCTAGCAAGTAAAATTTGGCATGTAATGCACACCGATGTAGCTCATAAAATGTTTTGTCCTTCGTTCCTAATGACGATTATTAACGTGTGTTGCCTTTGCTTCCCACCGGGGACAGGCACACCATTGTTTCAGCCAACTAGCAATCATCAAGGCTCTCCAAGGACAGTGCATTTTCACCCAGATGATGGCATTATGGCAACTTAATTAGGGCAAGCAATCAGACGCGAACCAAACCAAACCAAGCATGCATGCAATGCAGCCCCCATCCCCTGAGAAAAAGGGGAGCGAGAGCTTATTATTGAAGACGCATGCATGATGGGAACATGGCACCAAGCACTTGGGTGGCCAAGATTGCACGAGTGCCTCATCATTGGGGGCTCCAAGCCTCCAAGAAAGACCATATCAATGCAGGCCTGAGCTGCTCTTGTACTACTATGTGCCGTTGGTGATGTCCAGAGCCCTAACTGCTGAGCTGAACTGCATCATCCCATCATGCATACGAGATGAAGGAAGAGCGGCGAGGAACTGAGGAAGGACGAGCCCATGACAGGGGCAAGGTACCACCCAATCATCCATGAATCCAAACTTTAGATCCTCCTCGCCAGTTGCCACTCGCTTAGATCAAACCACGACTTTTCCTATACCCTTTGCAACAGAAAAGTCTCGTTGCGACTATATGGTATGTTTGAGTTCTGTTTGGTAGGCTTATTTCGTTCCCTAATGATTTTCGCACGTTATCACGAAAAGTCGAAAACACAACGCCTTAGACTTGTGCTGACTCAGAGTTATAAAACTTTATTTATAAAGTTTTTTCAAACTATTTGGATTGGACACATGTAAATCATACATATAGATTTATCTTAAAAAGTACTTCTACAATATATAATTTTTCTAAATTTTTTAAATAAATGAGATAGTAATTGATGCTCAAAGTTGCATTTTGAAGATTGTGGTCCGGGTTCACAACCAAATCCTTGGTTCACCACCATTGTTGGAGAAGTAATAATAGGTTGTGAACGGCTTAATTCTAATCCAATTTTTGGAATAATGGATATAAGCTGGATATTTAAGTATCGTAAGTGTCACGGTTTGGGCTGTGTGCATTGTAGTGACCGAAAATAATTTTTTTATTATCTAAAAAGTACTAAGTAAACCCAAGAAATACAGTGAGATAGGCCTCTCAGCTAGGAATATTCCAATCCAAGAATAGCTCATCTCGTAATAATTAGCCAAGAAAAAAAATATTGGAGGGCAGAGGCATTGATGGGGATAGGTTGTTGGGCTTCTCCTTTCCGTCAGTCAAGATGGGGGCCCATGTATTTTTGTTTCTGCGTACTTGAAATTTATATAAGTTCTATTCTATCTCCCTCCATTATCCCAGTACGTACGACTGTGCGAGTACAGAGGTATACTTAAAAAAATTGGAAAAAAAAAAGAAGTGTTTTGCCACATGGATTAGGTGAGCATCATCATCATTCTTGACACATGGGAGGATCAAACCAAATCCCCTTGAAAACTCTGCACTTGAAACTTCAAACCATCCAGTCCACCCCTAAATTACCCCTTAATACTATTAAAGAACATGCTATTTGTGGATATACGAGACAATTGTGCAAATCAGAAGAGAGGTTTTATGGTTGAAGGCAAGCAAGAACCTTAAACCTCAATGCAAAGTGCTTATCATTTTCCAAATAAAACATAAACACTCTTGAGTTGAAAACACCAAAGTGGCATGCATGCAGGGACAATCGCAAGGCAAACTCCAAGCAAATTTCACCCCCCAAGTTAGAGCAATCTGAATCACTGCAACATGTAAGAGCAGACTGAGGGTTACCTTAAGTTGAAGAAGACAGAATAGAGCTTTGACGTTTATTCAGGATCCCATTTCCCAAGTAGGCCTAAGCAGGATGGAGGAAACGGAGCTCTATATATCATTCTTCCCATGTATATATATGTGCAATGTGATATTTGATTTGAGAGAAGAAGGTTGTGAAATGGACATTGAGCTTATCTTTTTGCGTCAGTGTCAGTTGAGGGGGAAGGGGTTACAG
Source organism: Raddia distichophylla (assembly GCA_005191435.1). Classification (NCBI taxonomy): domain Eukaryota; kingdom Viridiplantae; phylum Streptophyta; class Magnoliopsida; order Poales; family Poaceae; genus Raddia; species Raddia distichophylla. Next base: position 103,137 of record SPJY01032630.1, read on the forward strand.
AACAATGCTAGTGTCCACCGTCCATCATAAAGTTATAAACAGAAAGATGAGCTGGACTAAGACGTTATTCTCTCCATTGGTCCGTTGCATGCTGCTACATGAAGATCCCAATTGTCAACTGGACATTGAACTGACATTGCTAATACCACTACGAGTAATGTACTGTGGATATGATGCCAAATATAATGAAAGATCTTCAGATAATGAGCATACCAATACTGGCAGCTCAGCACATAGTATACTCATAACAGCAGGATAAAATTCATATGCGTTCATATCCCGTTCAGGTTTTTTTTTCTTGACACCATCCAGCATATTTGTACATCCAACAATTCAGTTGAGGTCGTGCACATTTTCTCATGAGATGAATGTCCAAAACTAAAGAGGAGGAAAATGTAGACGTGGGGATCAGGACCGTGATACGTGTGTACTATGGAAGCCATTAACACTAAGCTCGGCCAGTTGGACCAAATATAATAAATTCAACGGGGCAAGACGATTAATGTCTCTTGCACTGCAGGTGGAGGGATGAACCCTTGCTAGGGACCAGTATGACTTTGTTCGTCTTAAAGGGTTAAAGCTAATGACTTTAGAAACCATGAGCTAACAAAGTTGCTTCTTGTTTAACTTAGTTTTTTTTTTCTCAGCAAATTAAAATGGCAATGAACTTTTCTCTGCCAAGGCACGCTATTTCAGAGGTCCTACTGTCTGGCTAAAAGTTTGTGGTTAATTTTAGAGCACAGTTCGACAGTGGAACATGATAGCACTGTTAGAATGGAACTATAGAATTCAATTCTGTACAAAGAGACTATAGAACTCAGTTTCTGTCAGGTAAGAAAGTTAGTGCAACTGGCAGGCATAGCTACAACCTTCATCAGTGGCTGCATCCCGTTCTTTGGACTTTGGAGTGTTTGTTCCCTCTCTTCTTAGCTGCCAGCTTAATTATCAGGCGAGCTCTCAAAATTCCAGCCTGAACCATATCATTTGCGTCAGCTGAACAATTAATTCTGAAGAGAGATGAAGATATTCAGATAAGATTCTAGCAAACTATCATGATAGCATGGAAAAAGACTTGTGTTCTATCCTAGTACGTTTCATGCATTATTTTTAGGTGCACCTCTTAGCAGGAGGAAAGAACTGAATGTGATATATGAGCTACCATTAGTAACGTGGATTGATCGTACGTAGCAGACCAAGAACAGTGAAATGCCAGATCAGCACTCGCAAATCCAAAACAAGGTCAAGGGGAAAAACACAGGAGAATTACCAATTTGCCCAAAGTTCATTGACCTTTGATGATTTGCCCTAAAGGGGTATAACTCTAAACAAATCTTTTAAAACTCATGATAAAACTTACAAATAAGTCCCAGGCCATCCCAGGCCATAGTTGAACTGGATAAAATTATAGAGAAACAACAAACTGTGTCACCATAGTTGAACTACAAACAAAATTGTGAAAGAACAGTAACCCCAATTAATGATGTACGTGTTTCCAGAAACCCCAATTAACACTAGGAATTAAGGTTACCACTAAACACTATCAAGCATCGTCGTAGCTGCTCGGTGGGCGGGCCGCGACTCGGTGGGCGGCCGCGCGTGGAGACGGCATGACACGGCGGCTTCGCGCGCGCGTGGAGGAGCCCGCCGGCGCGTCGAGACAGCCATCGCGTGTACGAGCCCGCGCGTGGAGGATGGCCGGCGCCGCGCGTGTGGAGGAGAAGCCGAGGGCGGCGGCGCTCGCCCAGCCCCAGCTGCGCGCGAAGAGAAGATCACCTCGCGACTGTTCGTTTCTGAGGACTGATTTGTAAGTTTACTCAAGTTTTGTTTAGAGTTAAACCCACCTAGGGCAAATCACCAAAGGCTAATGAACTTTGGGTAAATTGGCAAAGGCCAGTGAACTTCAGGACAAATTGGCAATTCTCCCAAAAAAGACATAGCAAGATAGAAACAAAAATAGAGACAGATCAGAAGTTCAGAACTCTCAGCTCTAATACCACTTGCACCTTGTTTGCCTTGGGCTCGATCGGATGGGTGGGTTGGGTTTCCAAGCATCATCGCGCGCTTAGCAGCAAGATTTTTTTGCACACACGCTGTGCACTTTACGCTTCTTCCTGCACCAACACGGGAATACGGGACGCGTCCCGGTCTCAGCAGTCAGCATGCACCGCCTCCTTGTGATGCGCCTTCAAGGACAGGAGGCGGCTATGAATGCTAAAGGAGACGCGGCTGCATGATGCCATGATCCGGTCAAGCATCACCATCGATCTCGCTGGGAGAAGGCGCACCAGGCGCTTCTCCTGATGCCCCTCGTTATCTTCCAGGACATGCCTTGCAACACGGTGCCGAGTCAGCTGAGATCCTTCACGCTGTCGGCGTTGCTTTCAGTGGCGGAGCCAGGACTTTCGAAGAGCCTGGGCACGACCTAAACTAACACGTCGACTACTAAAAAATGCTACCACATCATATATATAACACAAGCGAATTTGAGGCACATAACAGTAAATTTTCACTAAAATCATTGTCTAACAATATTTCACATAAATAAAATAAGAAAAAGCATGATAAATACCTAAATTAATGGAGGCCAAGCACATAAAAGAGACACCGAACAAGTCCAAGTAGAAACTCTACAATAAAAATCAT